>UCOM01001198.1:0-47284 GCA_900474385.1 Ormyrus pomaceus
ACGGTCATTGTAATGACGTAAAAAAACAAATAATGCTCGAATAATACTCTTTACACCTCCAAGAAGACTTTCTAAGAAAAAAAAAAATAAACAAAATAAAAATATAACACGGAAATATAAATTTAAGTTATTGTATCATATTTGATACGCTCGGCATTAAAGGGTTAAGTTTAAATATCTTTTGTGATCGTGATCAGGTAATCTTACGAAGCACATCAATCTTAACCTTTTTATTCTTTCTTGATTTAATCATTTAGTTTTAAATAGTTTAAAATTCAAATGTAACGGAAGTAACGAATTTTCGCTTATTCCTTATAAAAATCAATCGAAAAGCAATGTTTGGCTGTTTCAAGCATCATTTTTTTAAGAGTAGACGATAGATATCAGTGTAATTACGAAGGTTCCAATATATTCATCATAATATTCACACTGTTAACAAAAAATTGTTTTTATTCTTATATATTTTTATTTTTTGGTCAGTGTCGTTTATAAAATAAAAGTAATTGTGTTTGATAATGATTACTAATTATTGTACGTACATTTTAGCATTAGCAGATCTTTGTGCTGAAAAAATTTTATATATAAAGATTTTAAAAGCATTTCCGACCTAAAATTATCATTTATAAATAATCGAACTTTCTGCGTTTGATGCTAAATTAAAAACAGAGAAAATGTCAGAGAAATATTTTTATTTTGTTTTCCACACGCACTAACGGAATTGATTTCTCTTCCGTATAAAAATGCAAATGTAAACACTGATTCGGAAAAGTAAATTAAGGCGTCTGCTTAAGTGATAGTATATCTAGATGAGATTTTAGAAATTTTAGCCATTAACAGCAGCGGCGCGGGTTACGCAGCACAACGAGCGATAATAGGGAGCTTTTTTTGAATCGAGAAGAGAGGAGTTCGGAGTAGAGGGAGGGCGGGAGAGCCGGGAGCACTGTCTTGAAATTTCCTTGGGCGTTTGAAAGTTTCCATATCGCGGGAGGCAGGAGTACGCACCTGCTGCAAAGTTCATAAAGCGCGCGGTTCATAAAGCCCACGGCGGTCTCGAGACGTCGTCGCGGGGGAATTCAGCACTTGTTATCGTATCGGGAACTAGCGCGCGGTAAATCCATTAGCGTACGCCGACGCACAAGATGCGTTTGTATCTTTGCAGCGACTAAACACACGTAATAATCCAGTCAAAATATCATTTTTAGGAAAATCGGACAATTCGAAACGTTGGAAAAAAAAACTATTCACTTCGGAGACTTCTAGTCGTAGATGATTTTTCTCCATCTCCCTTCAGAGAAACTCAAATAAAAATGTACCTGCCTTTTTTATAAGTTAGCAATTTAACTTTCTACCCGAGTTGAGGCTTTGGGTTGTTGTCAGATGTTGGGGTACTCTCAGGAAGCGATTCCAAAAAAAAAATGTCTGTATGTCCTATTTCCCAAAATGGCCTGTTTTTGAGTTTTACCGACTAGACTATAAGCACTTTGGCGCAGGCCTCGCAAGAGTATACTCAAACAATTTGCCCCGCAGCAAGTTGCGCCAAGCGGGAAGCCATATTAATTGTCGGCACTTGAGAGTTTCATTAAGTCGCAAACCCGCTCGATCACTGTCATCCTAAAGCCTAAGACAACCATATCCGAATTTACAGCCTTTAATTGCCCCGATTCGCTCATTTTCCTATTTTCCTTTCTTTCCACATAGAATTACTATATATTAGAAAAAAATGTATTCTTTCTGATTCTGAATATAATTTATTCTAGCGGATACCTTCTTATCAACTCCTTAAATTATAGATTGCCACTAGCATAATCGGGATACCGTATAATGTTGGGAAGCGTTTAAAACTTTATCGGGATTTTCTAATTATAAGTTACATTGTGTATGAAATGTTCAATTTATTCATTACTACCTATTGAGACTGTCATTTGTAGTTTATGTTGAATGCGATCATCGACTTTACTGAACAATTTTGTCCTGAAAGAATTAACGATTTGAATTATTTTGCAAATAGGAATTTGCATGATAATAATCATTGGAATAACAAAAATTGAGTTTCGTGATAGGTGGATTGCGAATCCGTAATTGAATTAGTATTAAAATGACCATTAATTAGGTTATTATTCGTAATTGGGTTATTAAAACGATCGTTAACTTGGTTATCGGTCAGTAATTAGGTTATAGGATTATGTAACTATATAATGGTCACTATTGATTAATAAAAAGATTCTATTATTATTCACTACCTGTTATTAAAAACCTTTTGGATTTGGGTCAGCGATTCGTTTCAGATGCTTTTCCTTTTTTTGTCTCAACCTAGCAGTTATTTTAATTTAATTCAGGATGACTGTTTTATAATATTGATTAATAATGATAACTATTTACCTTTATTGAATTATTTTATAATAACTTTATAAATTATTTTACTATATTAATTATTAACAAGTAAAAACTTATGAACTAGCTGCAAAAGTTTGATATTAAACAGACTTTATAAAATATTAGTTTAAATAAAATCTCGACTAATTATTTTCTATATCGGTAAAAACAAGATTGGGAACATTATTGTGATTTTAAAACTTTTTTGAGAAATCTTCAATCTCTAATAGGAAATATATTTTATTTATATTAGATAAGAGCAAATACGCATGTTAAATCTTATAAAATAAGTTTTATAAGGATTTTATACCATTTTCATGAAAATATCGTACAAAATCCTAATAAATAATTGTGAATAGAACTAAAATTCTAAGATTAATATTATCGCATGGGCAAAATAGTAAATAGTAACAGTGATTTTTTAAATTTATTTAAAACATTATGTTTTAAAATAATATTAGTTAACTAATCCATTTCTTTAACTTTTTCTTATAATTTTTGATGATGTCTACAATTTTGAAATTCAGATTAGATTGATAGACAATTAAATACTTGTATTGCTTTAGATGGTATTATAAGTTTATTTCTGGTTCTGCTGATGCTTGTTTAACGCATAATCAGATGTTTTGTAACGAGGTGATTCTCAGTACTTTTATTCATTTTGTTTTCGATTTTCTACCAAATATGATCAGTTGAGATAATAGCTGTATCATCTGCATAGGAAATCGTACTGTCAGTTCTGTCTGTCAGTGAGTGGTTAACAAAAATTATGAATAAAATAAAAGTGCTCTAAACGTGAGCCTTAAAAGTTACACTTATTACAGGAGAAAATTTTTTTCAAGAATTTTATAAAATGAAATAGAAATTTTTAACTTTTAAACAAATTGTTAGCTTTGCAATTAAGTTCAATGCACTTTTGTCGCGAGCGAAGAAAGCTGATGGTAAAGCAACTTGTTTACGATATCTGGAAATTAAAATTTAAGATGCGTACACAGCAAATAACGGTATTAAATAAAGATTAGTTATAAAATTATATATAACTACAAGTTTTTCTTTATATAATAATAAGATTGCAGTTTAAAGAAACTCTGGTATTTAGACATTTTTTTAAGAATAATTAAATTTTTAATCGAAATATAAAGTATAAGTTTCATTAAAAAAGCAAGTGAGAAAAGAACAGTTTGCTTGAAAGTTCAGTTAGCGTTTACGTATCTTTGGCATAATATTACCGAGTGCAAAAATACTTCTCAAAGTACGTTTCTTAAAGAAAAGTTCTTTGACGAAAATTTCATTTGCATTCAAGGTATCGCAATCGAGTTTTTCTCCCCTCTACCTTGTGCTTAATGAAATTATGCTAAAGCATGCTCCGGCAAATTTCTCTCCCCCAGCTCGAAATCTCGCTAGTAAAAGTATAATCTTGAAACATTAGATCTATACTTAGCAGCACATATATAATATTTCTCGAAATTCCCCAACTGAACTTTTCCTCTCTCTCTCTCTCTCTCTCTCTCTCTCTCTCTCTGGCTCCGGTTTTTTATGGGCGAATTACGTTTACGAGATCAGAAATTATGTAAGATCAAAGTCGGGAGCGCGGGACGGGGAAGGGAGATGGGGGAAAAAGAAGAATGAAATTAAACAGACGACGTAGAGATCGAGGCCCGCCTGCATTACACTAATGACATGACTGTTCGCGAGTTTCCATCCGTAGCGTAAATTATATGCAAACTTATCTTCCGCCTTCGTGAACGATCCACCGCGCGTCTTTCCTTCCCGTATAATAAGGTTTTCTCGTCTTCTTTCACACTTGTACGACCGATGAATGAATGAATGAGTGAAGCATGGGCCAATCTCTTTCGCCCGAGCCTGACGCGAATGAACAGCCTGAACAATTACAGCCTCGAGATGAATAATCAGCCCAGCGCAGAATAATTAAAACTTGCAAATTAAGAAAAATGCTTCTTCAGCTGTTATATATTATAAGCTTTAAATTTTCATAAAAAGGCTAAAAAAAATTGTAAGAGGCATAGAAAATACGTAATATATAATCTAGTTATGTTAGAAGCAACTTTTTTCGCTTCCAACTTTGTTCTCTCGAAAATTCTTGACCAAACTTCTTTTAGCCCCTCGAAGCAGCATTTTTCTTTATTTCATTGGGCTCGAAAGTAGCAAAAGATGTAGAAAGAAAAGAAAAAAGGCGGTTTTAGGTTCTTTTAATAAACTGCGACTTCCAGCCTTGCGCGCGAAGAAATCTATATACGTAGTAGGTATCTGAGAGAGGGAAAAAAGAACTGGAACTGATCCCGGGGTAGGCTCATCTTGGGCGCGATCGATCATTTTTTATGAGGAGATAAGATAAAAAAAGGAAAGAGCAGAGTCGAGGCGCGCGACGCCGGAGAAGGAATGAGCCCTCTATTTTCTCGTTTTACCGCGACAAATCCGCAGCGTTCATCGTCGTTTTCTTGCAAGCCTCCCCTTCGCGAAAGACATTTCCATTCGATCTTGCGACCCTAAGATATTCGTTACCTTGATCGGTTATCTTTCATATAAGACCCGAACATTAACCGAAAAATTGCCGAAAGAGAATCGAGCCGTTACAAGTTGGTTATTACGAGCCGAGCCGAGCCGAGTCGAGGCTAGGAAATTCCTGATACAGAGTTAGTTTTGACAGGGAAAAAATAGCTGATCGCGCTGTGAGAGGTGCAACTATTTTTCGAAATTAATGAAATTTTTTTAAATTTCCTTCAAGCGATCGAGGAATTTTATGGAATTTTATGGAATTTTATGGAATTTTATGGAATTTTATCGAAAATTTCAGAGCAGCCCGATTCGAGCTATGATATTTCTGTAATTCCAGCTATTTTCGAAGGAAAAGCTAATCGATTAACGCAAAACGACAATAGACATAAAATTTCATTTCATCAGCTTGAGGAGGCTCCTCCTCGATTTAACGGGATTCGAATGCTTCCTCGATAAGTTAATATATAGAACGGGATACAGAAAGAGCACGAGTCTACGGCGTTAATGGAGTCGTGCAAAGAATTGTTATGCTCTTAATACTCTCCAGTACGGAGGTATATCCTCTGAGCTGATCGATGACTAACGTTTTTTCCGGGATTAAATTTCCGAGTTTGAGAAATGTGAAAAGGGGGCATGCGTATACGTCTCTTCTTCACGCAGGATGATGTCGCCAGGGTGGAAAAGCAGAAAAGCAGAGGAGCTCTAGAGATTCAGTCGGAGCCGTGGTCAGTGCTTTTTCTTACGAAGAAATCCGCTCTTTCTGTACTGGCGATTCCCATTTTATAACTCCTTTCTGTTCGAACGGCTGGGCTGGGCTGGGGAGGAGACCGAGGGAAAGAGACCGAGCGAGGGAGATGGAGTTTGTGCAGGATACGATACGCCGAGACTCTGAATAACGAAAGCACAAATGACAAAACTTGGAGTTTCAAGAAAGTTTCATGCGGAAGATTGAATTCAATAAAGAATAAGAAATCTGAGCCGTGATTTCAGGTCATGATATTATTAGCCTTCTGCGGATTATAAATTCTCTTGCAGATATATATATATATATATATATGTTACTCGTCCAGAAATAAAAGCCCACTCCGGGCTCTAACTCTCTAACGACAGTTCCGCTGCAAGAAAAAAATAGCTGAATATTGTATATCAGAATTAGCAAAGGAACGTCCTATCAATCATGCAAAGTAGCTTAAAATATTGACGCGAGTTAATTTTAGAGCGGATAATAATTTATTATGAAAAATCGACTCGTTCTTGTTTTGAGGCGTCAGTGAAGAAACAAGTGAATAAACAAAGGAGCTTTGCTTGATAGATTTGCACAAAAAGAGGAAAAAGATATATCCTGGTAATAGAAAAAGGTTTTGCAAAGCGTGGCATTAATAAGAGACAAGTCTGGGCTAATTAACAAAAATGACAGGCTAAGTAGCATCGGTGTCGGTGTCGGTGTCGGTGTCGGTGTCGGGGGAAAAAAGGGCCGAGAACGAGGGCCGAGAAAGAGAGCCGTCTAACAAGAAAGAATGAAATGAAAGTAAGATAAAGCTTTCTCAGGCGCTTAGACGTTGGGGAGTTATTCCTGATCCGTGAGCTCCGTTGCTTCCCGCTCGCGTCGCTACTCACGTGCGCACCGAGTAATTTGTCTCGATTAAAGCGGGCGGAAGCAGGGAGCAGGGAGCGAGAGCCTGCCACAAAAGGAGGAGCAGCAAACAAACGAAGCGCTGCGAGTAAGCTAATCAGCTGTAAAAGGATCGGCACTGCCGCGGTAAACACTCGGCATAGAGAAATGCGCCGCTGCGTCTGCTACGTCCAGACTTGTTAATATCCTCAAATTTCTGTTTAATTTGAGAAAAATGCCGCTATCCTATTGGAAAAAGGTCATGCAGCGAAGCAAAACGCGACAAGCATTTTAGTCGGGGCAGCCTAGTTAACTCGAGAAAATCCCGGCGCGTTCACGACGACAGGCGAGAACTTGGCATTCCCGAGCGAGGCGTCGAATTCCGCAATCTGAATTTCCAAGACAATCCGAGCAGCAGCAGCAGCAGCAGCAGCAGCATTAGCTCAATTCCAATGCTCGCCAAGATGCCCGAGAATGTGCCATTGGGTATTAATAAAAGAGCAGAAATCTAATCTTGCTCGATAAAACTCTATTATAGTCATTTTTAGATTTTTATTCCGAGTCGCCGGCAGTAAAAAATCTCATTTACTTTTATCACTCCGAGTTTCGCTCCCTCAAAACACGAGGCAAAGAGATGGATGAAATAAGGATGATAAAATGAAGAGATCGTGCTCGAGAAAGAGACGGAAAGAACAGTAGCGCGTGCAGATTAGTTTCATGCACGACAATCGTAAAAGTCACGAGATGCGACGTGCCGGCAACTTCTTGCTTCAGAATCTCTGCTCTGCCGCAACCTTACCTAATTTTCCTTTTACTTCCCTTTCTTTAACTCTTCGAGTCGCGCATAACTTTAAATTTCCTTTTTAACCGAACTCGAACTTTATTTCCCCTTAAGAAAAAGCGCCGCTTAACATGAGATTTTTTTTATTTAATTCGACATTTTAATTCCTCGTGCGATTAGAGCTGGTTAAATAAAAAATTTTAAAGTCGAAGCCGCAAAGTATGAGGAATATCGTAATTAATGGATGCTGGAGGGAGGAAAAAAACGAATTTAGCAGACTTGTTTTTGTAGCTCGGCACGCTCTGCGATCATAATTTACGCTTGCGCATACCTGGCGAAACTCTGAGGCTCGCGCGAGTACGCTGCAATTTTTACGGGCGATAAATCTCGATGAATATTTCATTAATTTGCAAGCTTGATGCTGCTTTGCCCTCGATTCTCTTAGTTTTCCCGCGGCGAGCCTTTGCCTGACCAAAACTTTCGGCCGGCCAATTTTTCCCATCAATTTCTGCCCGCCGCTGCCCGCCGCTGCCCGCTTTCCCACTTTCACCTGATTTGCAGTGATTTTTTTATTGCCCGCGCCTGCGCAAAACAGTTAAACGAGAGGCTTTCGTACGGGACCTTCCTCCTTCCCGCTCGGATCGCATAAATAATTATTACGTCATCCTAGTCTCATCCTAGCTCTATTCGAGCTTTTTTCCAATTTCCCGCTTTTTTAATTACTCGACTCGACGCCGCACTCTTCGTAAACATTTTATTGGTTTGTTGCGATCGAGATTCGGCGAAACCGGCTAAAACAGCAAGCCTGCCAAGGAAGCTTTTCAAAAGCGAAATTCATCAGCGGTATTTAGAGAACGGCCTCTGGGCATAACTACGAGCATAAATACTGGCAAATGAATACGTTGGCAAACACGAGATGAGAAACATGCGTATTTGCACGCGGAGGCCCGAGCGCAACCACTCCGTCTAATACCAAACGATTTTTCATTTCATTTATACATATCCTTTAATTTTATCTATATCAAATTAGAGGATTTCACTTTTAATAAATATTAGAATCGCTTCAGAAAACATTTTAGCCTGATGCAGGTACGAGTAAAAGAAACGCGCACGTGTACCTGCAGTGGTTCGTGGAGAAAAAAAAATTTACGCACTGAAAAATCAAATTTTATTCCACGAACCTCGGCAAATAAATCTTTCATTCCAATCGTATTTACAAAAGCGAACATTTGTTTAATTTCCATCAGATTTAATAAAGTTCCCTGCGCAACTTTTATTTGCCTTCAGATATTCTTCAGCTTTTATTTGCTATTATCGAGCATCCACGGCTGATCCTGAACAAAAGTGGCGCCGGGATGAAGCACTAATTAGTTTTCGATGTCATTCGACAATCGGTTTATTCGGGCCTTCTTTGTACTGCTCGCGTACACCGCTTATGTTCGAATCAGTCAAGACTATGCAGAGCATTCCGAAGGAAACAAGAGAAAGCTCAGATTTCAAAGCTGTCGGCTTTCAACTGCAGACGGATCGATACTGGCAATGCATTCCGACTGTAGCTCTCTGCCGGCTTTCAAAGTTTCCTCCCTCTCCCTCTCCCTTTCTCCCTCCCCCCCCTCTCTCTCTCTCTCCTCTCTTTCTCCACCTTTTGTATTCGAGTTACAAATAAATGAACATTTATCCATCTATCTATCCACTTCGCGGTGCCTGATGTATATATGCGAATCGGAAGAAGTCACGGAGAAAAATCGGCAGTTAAGTCGATGACGTGAATTTAAGAAATTTTCAGCCTCATAATTGTCGCAAGTCATTCGAATGTATAATTGCGCAATATATTTTTAGCTCGGTGGCCTTGCCGCAGCAAAAAAATAAAGAGATAGAACAAGGCAAAGGAAATGCGAAGGCGGATGTTACTTATACCCCAGCGACCATTACGAGGCCCCATAATCCCAAGTCGGCCCACGACAAAGCTAATGCTCCTCCCCCTTTTTCTTCCTCGTAACGAGAACAAGTGGCGCGTTCGCGTTCATCGTCATCTTAACTCTGTTGTCTTTTTCACCCGGTCTCGGCAAACCTCTGCTTTACAGCCGAAAA
Organism: Ormyrus pomaceus; assembly: GCA_900474385.1. NCBI lineage: Eukaryota > Metazoa > Arthropoda > Insecta > Hymenoptera > Ormyridae > Ormyrus > Ormyrus pomaceus. The sequence goes on from UCOM01001198.1 coordinate 9,375, forward strand.
CATTATTTTCCTTTGTTTTTAGTTTTCAAATCCATTTACCCGTTGGGTGCCATGCAAAACTCAAAAATTTACATTTCACGACAGATCTCAACCTGGAATTATGTAACGCCAATAAAAGGCCCTCTGCAGAATATTCTCTTGAATAATCGAGGAAAAAGGGACCCTCAATCTGGTGATACTACTTTCAAGCAAAGCTAGACTTTCCAGAGTCCTTTATTGAGCTTCGTTAGTTGAGTACTGCATTAATAAGTGATGCAAAGCAATTAGCCTTCCTATTCATTTTGCTTAATTGAATATTTTAATAGTCATCGCAGCGGTAGCGGTTTTTTTCGTTCAATGACCAAAACAAGCTGAAAACAGTCGAGTTCACTTACATCGAGATTTTATTTACAATCTCTGCACAAATAAATCTTGATTAAATTAACATAGCAATAATAATTTCAAGGTGCATTTTTTCCAGAGAATTTTAATAATAAAAGTAAATAAATACAGTAACCAGGGAAATTATGTAAATTTTAAATCATAAATCATAAATCAATAATTAACAAATAAATATTAAATAATTGATAGACTGTTAAAGTTTACCCAATATATTGTAATTATTTTTATGTAAATAATAATTTAAATACAGTTCATGCAATCTAGATAGCGAGTTGCAGGTAGCTTGGAAAATTATAAAAATAACGGAATATTGTTGACTTTGCATGACGTATGAGATCGATTGTAATTGGTTTTTCTTCATTTGCTGTGTAAATGAAAAACCGAAACAAAAGTAAACAGAAAATTACGTAAAATTAAATTTATCGACGAATTCGTATAGCTATATATATATATATATATAACCCATCTAATCAGTTTGTCAAAAAATACTCGGATTAAAATTTTAATAAACTGGAGGTAATTTTGTTTGTTACTTTTATGGAACAAAAAAAAATGAACTGTACGATCGTGAGAATTAAGCAGTTTTTGAATATCAAAAGACGAGCTTGGAAAATTATTGATTTTGAGCCTTCGGCGTCATCTATCGCGAAAGCTAAATTTTGTTTGTCCTAGTTTTTTTAAATGCCAGTCGTCTAAATTTCAGTTCCAGCAGGCAAATGCCTGTGCTTTTGATCGGTGCAAAAATTCGAAATATTGAATCTGATACAGTTGATTGACGTAGACACAGAAAGGGCTCCAATTGGGATTGAGAGAGGTATTACCGAATCTCCGCTGAAGCCTCTGACCTGAAAGATAAACGAACTAGATAAATAGATAAATTCTCGGGGAAAAGTCAAGCTGAAAATATATTGTATTTAAAAGTTTAAAGAGCCATAGAAAATAAGGACGATTAGCCGTAAGCTATATATGATATAATGCAGTCTGCAAGATCATTTCATTGTCCTTAAGCTAGTATTGTGTTATGGAATAAGCCGCGCGTCACACTAATCTTGGGTTTTTGTTACTTTACGCCCGTATTAAATCCATCTTTCAATGAAAAGGTGGAGATTATTTTTCTTCTTTTTTTGCGCAGCAGCAGCGAGCGAGAGAAAATCCCAGGAAACGGAAACGAGCTAACGCTTCGGATTTATCCGGATTATGATCTTTCTTAACCCAGAATAAATCGATGTGGCGATCCAAAGAGAATTAGTAGAGAGTTTTATTTGGAAAAGTTTTGAAATTGCAGGCCAGGAGTCGAAATTTCGAGATTTAGCCTAGACCCGGTCGGATAGTCAACAAGTTAACAAGGTGCGCGTACGCATCAATGGCTTGTGGGCCAGGTTTCCTTGGCTTCACTGATTGAAAGTGCGGTGCGCGAGCGACGTTGATTGCATAACTTGAGCCGCGCAATCTATCACAAGAGCCCGGAGCGCCGGAGCCCGGCGGAGCCCGGCGGAGCCCCTTTAACAGCTGCCCGGAGCATTGCGCACACGTTAAATAACTGGACGCGAGTGCACTCTTTCCCTTTGTCTCTCGTCACAAGACGAATGGCCCCGTTAATGGACTATTAATTTTTATTGACATTTTTTTCCTTCTTTGGAGTTTTTCAGTTTTTCCGCAGTACTGCCGCGGCTTACGGGGGGAGGATAGCCGGGAAAAAGAGGATAACACGGGCTTGTCGGCCGGAAATACGAGAAAAAGAAGAGGAAGAAGAAGCCTGAGCAGTTCTTTCCATTCTCCCCGCTAAAGGAGAATAGACGGCCTGGAATATAACGAGGATTAGGGACTAGAGAGAAGGAGGGAGGGAGGGAGGGAGGGAGGAAGGGAGGCGCGACCGAGATTCCGCGACGTCTTGCCGCGGGTATAGTATATACATATAAGCCAGTGCGCGCAACGAGTTGTACATTTCGGCAGTTGTAGATTTCGAGGAGGCTCGGCATTTTTCGAAAAACTATCCTGCGCCCTTTCCTTCCGGCTCTGGAGGGAAGGCGCCTCGAGCCGCTGATTAGAATTACGCGCGGAACACCTGCAACAGCCCAATTACGAATCGCCGAGCATCCCGGAATAATTAACATTAACTTTCCTTAATGTCGCATTCGTGCCCGAGTCTTGGAGAATTACAACCCTCAAAGGCTTTAATGGATAGCCGTAAATAATTTTCCAAGTAACGAGCGAAGAAATTAATTAAAATTCGCCTGCTCCCGGGCTTACTTGGACTAGTCAAGCTTGCACCAGTCCAATCGAATGGATTTAATTTTTCCGCTAATTTATCGGGAAAAGCCGCAGCTTTACGGGATATTTTACATCGGCGCGTCTATTGAATTATTTTCATATCACTCGCTCGATATTCACGGCATTTTGAGCAGCTGTCCACGGATTGCCCCTGGAATAATTATTAATTTTATCCTCATTGTGCGGCATTAATATTCCACTCGCTAATGTATTATTTATCTACTTTAAAGCATTCGTAAAACAATGTTCATTAACATTAATTTCAATAGGCTATTGTGCCGGCGCATAATTAATTGAGAAAATCTCTAGGTTCAAAGAATCAAGTTTTTTGTCAGCGATTCGAATAATTATTAGTAATAATTTCTGGGCTCTTGGCTAAGTCTAAACGAGTAGGTGCATCTTGCCGCTTCTTGCCGCTTCTTGCCGCTTCTCCCTCGTGGCGAAAATCTCGTTTCATTGTCCCTGTTCCGGCGCTAGGAGATAATGAAAATGGAAAAGGCGTTATATGTATGGCCCAGTGGATAAGATACAAGGACGAGGAAGCAGGAAAAATGAGGCCTCATTTCTGTCGCGAAAGCCAAACGGAGAAGGAATCTCTTGCACGCAGCTAGTAAAAAACTTTTTAAACGAGACGTGCAAGTGCAGCAGTCATCGAAACGATACGTAATAACTGTAAGCCTAGAAAGAAAGACAATGATAAACGGCCTGAAGCTCTTTTGCACGCTTCTGCGCTTCTGCAGGTTATTGCAGCGGCCGCGAACTAATGTGACGTGGATCTGCAACGATGACTTATGGAGTATGGCGGCAGAAAGCGACAAGTTTCAATTGCCCCGCGGGAGCAAAACGAATGACGATCGAGCGAGTGAAATCTTTTCCTTTATATGCAGTGCTTTGCTGTAGCGTCGACGAGTATTTATTGAGTGATAGACACGGCGGGGATTAGTATTTATTAGCGAGCTTTGCCAGAGGCCAAGCGCGCCTCCTTCGAGGGGCCCTTTATCTTAGTTGAATAAATGTCGTTCATCCGACAGATCGACTAAGAATCATCAATCTTTGAAATATGACTAATGATAATCTCGATACGTAAAGCTTACGCGTAATCTACCTGACGTTTAAAGCGTATACTTGAATTTTTTCCGAGCCAAGTATTATTCGAAAGCGATACGGAGAAAATAATTTGACAGGATAAAGTGTATTTTTGTCGAATGAGCGACAGGTTGTTAAAGCCAGAGTGATGCTGACAAATGTCGAAAAATTTTCCGAGAAAGAAAAAGCCGGCTTCAACGGCCCAAAGATTTATTCCGCAAAGATATTTTCTGCAGTTTCAGTCAAAAGTTAGCTTAAACATTTTTTAAACTAAGCAATCCCTTAATTTTCTACGACTAAGCTAATGCCTTTTCCTGCCGTACGTAAAGCTTTTATTACCTTTCAAATGTTTTCACTCATTGTCAAGCTACAAATTTATTCGTGTAAATCAATTAAAATTTATTACTTGATCACTTTCATCTATACACATACAATATAGATATTTTTTAACAGATATACGTGTATCTACATGTACGTCATGTTTTCCGACCAACCGCTTTTAACGTACCAGCTGAAACGCTATTTTTTAGTCCATTTTATATTGTAATAAAATTTTGTTTCACAGAGTTCAGTTTTTTTAAAACTTTTTTATACGTTCAAGTTAATATTCTTTTGACTTTTTGATATATTTTTGAAAGGCTTTTACTTTTTCACAATATAATGGGTAAATTGCATATTTCAAATATTTCTACTCTAAACAGTTTAAAGTACTTTCTTAGTAGGTAGGTGTAATTTACATACAATTTTTATGCATAAGATGTCTCATATTTCGATATACTTTAAACGTATTCTAATCAGCGTTCATATAAAAGTTCTTTTGCATATGAAAGGGCAGTGTAAAAATTATGTATAATGCAAGGCAGCTTTAATATCAAGAAGAAATATGAAGCCACATAAGTTAAATATAATAAAAAAAATGTTTATCTAAACTATTATCTTTTATTGAGCGTTTGTTTTTTCATTACAAACAGAGTCCTGCAATAATTCCGACGGCTAAATAATTAGTGTACTTCTCTCTGCACGACACCTCAGAGATAAATAAAATTTTAATTTAATTGAGTAAACGCGCATTACACTGATTACTTAATTTAATATCCGTTTATAAAATACACTGGACAGCTAGATCTTCTGGCGTAGAAATGTTGACGCAATGTAGGTGAGCTATGGATATAATATAGCCTCGTTAGAAAAATGTTTAATTTCGATATTAAAGATTAATCTTTTATGCGCAGCAGTCTTGCAGGAGTTTTTACTCTTGTTAAAGAGGATTAGTTTATTAATTTTTTCGTGCTTGCGTTTTTCTCGAGCTCGTGTCGCGCGCTCACACGCACACTTGGATGACTGCACACTTGATGTGCAGCTTTTTCTCTAGCTAATTATTGATATGGCAGCGAGTCTAGCTGATAGTTTTTTTTCTTCTCCTTGCGTCTTTCAGACGCAAAATCAAAAGCGAAGGACTTTGCCAATTAGAAATGGATCAGTGTCGACCTCAAGCGGCCATCGGAGTAACCTTTGCAAATTAGCTACATGCATGGCTACCGACCGCGATAATCTCGAGCGTTTTCTGCCCTGCTTTTATTCGCTGAAATGTTCAATTAACTAGTTTTCGAAGTTTAATCAAATCTCTGCCGAACAGTCATTCCCGAGACTAATTAAAAGGCTGCAGTGAGAGAAAAAGTGCAGCCTAGGAAAAAATTAATTTATTACCTTTATTGAGAGTGAAAGATTATCATGGCGAAGATAAGTAGGCTAGCATTTACTATGTAAAGTGTTCGTAAATTTAGCATACTGGTCGATAATAGCAGAGTGAAAAAGAAAAAAAGCAGCCGATATCATAAAGAGTCGAATGTGCGCACGTAATGATTTTTTTTTTCTTTTTTTTTACGTATACGGATTAGCCACTTGAATGAATAGTTTCGCATCGAGGCAAAGAAATGAATGCGATTACTAAACAGCCGCGTTGTCGTTCGCAGAAGGCTTCTTTTTGTTGCGCCGTTATGCAAATAGCACTAAAATTTACTGTTTCCCGTGAGGCGTGCGCGCATTTTGCGGGCCATTTTGCGCTCGCCAAAAAATAATCTTGAGAGCCAGCGAGTTCGACACTTGTTGATTCAAGTGAAAATTTCGGATCAAAATAAAAGAGGCATTCTTTTACTCGAGACTTTTATTGGATTACGTTATTAAATCTTGGATGGCCGGAAAAAAACTTAGTTAACCGATAGAGAATAAGAGAAATGAAAAACAAAGTTGAGCTGATCTAATTTTTTGTTTAATTGCCAGTGCTATCGAACTTAATCAATTGCTTGTTCATTTTCATCTCATCATTAGAGGTTCATTTTGATAACTTTGTACAAGAAATTCAATTAAAACTTTGTAATCCGAGGAAATATCTATTTTCGCCGCGTCTAGTTTATTAGCAAATTTATATAAGAAAAGCTTTTTTTTTCGATAATGTAAAAAATACGAATGAAAGAAACTACTTATTCACGGATCGGTACTCGGTAATTTTCTTGAAAATTTCCTGGTGAGGTTAAATAATAAATAATTGAGTTAAAATGGTTTAAGCAGCGAAATCTTTGGCGGTTGGCTTATACTTGTTATTGGCTCGTGCCGATCGCAAATCCCGCAGTTTCATGACCCGCGCGGGTCAGTACGCCTATCTAATTGGATTGCTTAGCAATTCAAAGTCCCAGTACGGAGGTGCTCGCAGCGCAACAGGAGGAGACGAGACAGTCATCGGCGACTCGCGCTCTCGTGCCTGCACGTTTACACCTGTGTGAGTCGACGCAGTAGAAATCGATCCCTCATAACGCAGGTAGAGAGGTGTTTCTCGACTCACCGGCCGCTCTTTGTAAAACAAATAAAAATCACAAAGATAAAGAGCCAGCGAACGAGAGGCAAGGCAGACGAGAAAGAGAGAAATATGCCTGCACTCGTCCATTTTTTTATGATAAAGGATCGACACGGGCCCTCGACAGATCCGAGCCCGAGTCTTTTATAATTACAAGCAAGCCTTTCGAAAATATCCCTATCATCTCAAACTTTCATTCTCTTTTCGAAAAATTTTCATTCCCCAAATAATCTCTTCGCTCCGCTATTATAGTTACCTTGATACTAAGTGCTTTCTAAATTACACGGCTAATTTTCTCCATTAGTAAATGTTATTCACGCTTCAAGAGCCTCGAGCCGAATACATCGTAGATCTCGAGTATAACAAGTCATTGAACAGCAACTTTTTTTCTACACTTCACAGTCTTGAAAAACTAATGATACTACTTCCTTCCATTCTTTGTCCACAACTCGCCGGTTCCATTCTTTTTACTCTTCTTACGATTATCGAAACTTGTCTGCTTTTCGTTTATCGAGCAAACATTGTTCAAAATCAGCGAGAGCCTTCAAGAATTAAAGAGGCACGTTATTTAGACGTAGTTATTAAAGAAGCCAAGTAATAGACTCATTGGGAAGTTGGTTAAGATGCACGAAGTAGTAATTGAAAGCCTTTTGCTACATCTTCGGATGAAGAGGGTGCAAAGGACAAGGAAAAATGAAGGTATCGGGGCTAAGAGGGGCAGCCGGTAAAAATTTGTCGATGTAACTTGTTATCGGGCGATCTCGGGCGATCTCGGACGTTTCTCGAGCTAAATGAAAAGGGTATGCAGCGTTCGAGGTCCTTTTTCTTGGCGTCTCCGTCGTTCTTCTTCGATCGCGCTGGCCGCGCTCGGAAAAACTGTTGCGTGGCGCGCGCGATCGTTGCGCTCGCTCGACACGCCGCTTCTTGCAAAACTAGTTTACGCGCGCCGAGGCTCATAGGCAGACGCGTGGCGCACGCGCGCGACCAATTTTCTTTTCCTGCAACCGCCAGGCCAAAGGGACCGAAGACCCATGACAAAACCTACCAAATCCAAATCCATATCGATGTCATGCCGATGCCCAACGCTCGAAATAAAAATTGACGCTCGGATAACTACTTTCCGCAACAACTCCCAGGTACAAAAATATTATTCGAAATATTACATTTCTAATATGCTTTTGCTTCTCTCTCGGAAACTCTCGGTTAGAAAAAAACTATTTGTCACATCATTCAGCTGTACTTCCACCTGCGTACATAAAATTTGCCTGCAGCACACAATCCTATCGATATCATTAAAATTGAGTCTTGCGTAAGAATTCGAATGTTTCGTGCTTTAATGATCTTGCTATCTCGAGTGTTCTTCTGCTACTTAATTTGAACGTTCAAAATTCTTTGTCGAATAATTCTTACAGTAATTACATGCGAGTGACATCAATTGAAAACACCTGGGATATGCTCATATATTTGAATCTTATTATTGATATCTGTGATAACATTTGATTATTCAGATTTCTTATTAAACCGATATTTCTAGCGACGCAAAAAACTCTAATTTTCATTATGCGCATGTTCTCTTATGATGAATTTTTTAGTTTTCCATCTTTTGACACATTGTAAATAACTGAATAAAAACTCTTTCATTTTTATAAAACTTTTTCACTCAATTGTTTACCTTTAACGCATTAATAATCGAATTTTCCTTTAAAAAATATTGACTATTAAAATTTCGGCAAATTTTCGATAAATTGTTTAACAAAGCACTTGATAAATAAAGAGGCTTAATTCGGTTCTAGCGAATATTCAACTTGACATAAACGACTGCAGACGGGAAGCAGGTTTCAGTTTGCTTTGAGAATTGAAGCTACGACTAAGCTCGAGACTGTATTTCACAACTAATCAGTTTAATTTCACTTGCAAATCGGAAAATTAGCATTGTAATATAAAATCCGAAAATTGTTGCTAACTAAAAGTAAGTCGCCGAGTTAGGCTGGTGAGAAACGTTTTGTAAAGTAGCGCCGAGATGAGGGCGTCGTTTATGCCATCGACGTCGCTCTCGAAGGAAGAGGGCCGATGATCCTATAATCCGGCAGAGCTGTTCTCTCGCGTGCGAAAGATTCCGCCGAGGAGCAGGAAGTGCATATTTTTCTTCGTAAGCTCTGTGCGCGACTGACGGAGAGCCGCCTCGGTCCTAATCCTCGTGCAGCGCGAACCGGTAACCTCGATTTTTCAATCCAAGAATCGTTATTAATGAGCGCTGACGGGCAGCGTCGGCAGTTATAAATCGGAAGTGATTATTAATGAGCGCCTAAGAGATATTCGGCGCTCTGCTCTCTTTTCGCAGCTCTCGTTCGCTCGGCCGCGGACGGCAACCCCCGGCAGCCTTTTTGCTTTCGGCTTGTTAATCTGCAGGCTCTTCGGCAGGCAGCGCCGCCACAACCGATCCTTCCACCCTGTTTGCCCGGCCGGCAAAGCCCGATGAGATTAGCGTTCATCCGCAGTGATCCGCGAGCGGCGTTGGCAAACAGTTATTTTTGCGACTGCATCCTCGTCCCCTCTTTCGCAGCTCCTTCGTCCGTCTGCCTGCCTGCACGCCTGCCTGCCTGCCTACCTTACTGAGTTATTAATAGTGGTGCAGGACTGCGGTCAACTTTCAAGGTACTTTCCTTTTCTCTCCGACGAACCTCGTATCGTCTTACCCCTCTGGCTAGTGAGAGTCCTTCTTGTCTTTACTTTTAATTTAGTAATGGCTTCTTTTTCATTCGGCTCGCGCTAAAACGCTTTTATAGCTAAGGATTTATTGTCGCTTTATTTAAATATTCCGCTTAGCCGAGACCTGATCCATTTCCAGTCTTTTTCCTCGTAAAAATAAACTGAAAATGTTCAAGTTGGAAATGCATTTTGTCAAGGCGGTGGAAAGGCTGGTTTGGCTTGTCGATAAAAAAGGCTAATGGTATTATTAGGCGTTCACGAGCTCATTAAAAGAATCGCTGAATAATAGTTTCGCCAGAGATAAAGCATCCGTTGGAAAGGGTGATGAGTGCCAGGCATCGCAGAGTCGGAGGCGATAAGCGCACTCGAAAATAAGCGACTTGAGTTGCTCCGGCGTCGGCTGACGTACTCGAGTACGCGCTGCTGTGAAGAAGCGAGAGGCGGAGGTGATGGAGGATGGCGCGGAGTCGATCTCGGCGCACCAAGACGACTGGCGCGACGAGGGCCTCGCCGTCTGGGAGCTCGTCGTCCTGGCCTGCATCCTCTCGGTGACCGTCGTCGGCAACGTCCTCGTCCTCTTCGCCATCTACCTGAGGAGATGCCGCGGCAGGCGGCAGAGGCTCACCAGGATGCACTTTTTCGTCATGCACCTGAGCATCGCCGACCTCCTCAACGGCCTCCTCAACGTCCTGCCGCAGATGGCCTGGGACATTACCTTTAGGTAACATTTCATCGCTTCTACTCAAACTAGCTTTACTTTTGACTTTACTTTTAAAGCGATGCTTATTACCTAAATTAAATCGTTAAACTCTTGGCCGCGTTTAAGCCGCTCGTATTAAAGAATCAGCGACAATCGGAAAACTAAGTGCCGATTGAAACGATCGAGCCGATAATCTTAGAATTAATTTCAGGTACTCGCTAAGCCGATAAAAACCAATTTCAATTGCAAATAACCCCTTAGTGGATAAATCAGCATTTTACTGCATTCACCCCAACTGCAATGACAACTTTCCTAAACTTTCTTAAATTCTCTGAAATCTAATGTAAATTATAATTATTGCATCTTTAGGTGGCACTATATAAACAATAAACGTATTAATATAATATAAATCTAAAAAGAAAATCCTAGATTGTTTATAAATTTAGCTAGATTATTTCTAGCGATGAAACAAAGTCATCGAGTGCATTAAACAAGTCAGATAAGAAATGTAAAGAACCAATAGATTTCAGGGTGGACCGATACTGTGCAAGCTGGTTAAGTACGGGCAACCATTGGGCTCTTATTTGAGCTCGTACGTCCTCATAGCGACGGCTATCGATAGATACCACGCAATCTGCTATCCGCTCAGTTACTGCAGAACGACGTCGCGCAGGTCAAGAATTACAGTCTACTGCGCTTGGATTCTTGCGCTTCTCTTTTGCGTTCCACAGGTAGGATAAGATAAAAAATGAAAAAACTTGATTAGCGAGTAAAGTAAAAAAAAAAAAAAAAAAAAAATGTCAATCTACAGGTGTTTGTGTTCTCGTACCAAGAAGCATACGCAGGCGTTTGGGACTGCTGGGCCACATTCGGCGTAGCCTACGGAGAAAGGGCTTACGTCACTTGGTAAGTATTATTAGCGGCGATGAAGAGGCCAGGTGGTCGCTTATGTCGCTTGTGTCGCTTGTGTCGCATAGGTTCAGCATAACAGTCTTCGTGCTGCCGTTCTGCGTCCTGACTTTTACGTACGCGGAGATCTGCTGCAGCATCTGGCGGAATCGGGAGGTGGTGGTGCTGGCCAGCCTGGAGCGGCAGCAGGCGCTCTCGAAGCAGGCCCGCAACCAAAAGTCTCTGATCTCGAAGGCGAAGATAAACACGGTGAAGCAGACCCTGGCGGTGGTGATTCTGTACGCCGCGACGAGCATACCGTTCATCGGCTGCGAGCTCTGGGCGGCCTGGGATCCGACCTCCGCCTCCAACTCGGCCTTCTCCACCGGTGATTATTAAAGCAGCCTTTGTCTCCGAGCGCCGAGGCCCTTTATATTGCACTTCCACCTCTCTTTATACTATTTTCTCTACTTATTGTGTTTGCTTTTCTCTTTTCACTCTTTTTACTCTCTTTTTTCTTTTTTTTCTTTTTTTCTTTTTTTCTCTTCTCCTTTTGCCCCTCGTTTTACTCTTGCCGCCTTTACACTAAGAGAACCTCTTAATGAAACTTTTCCTCCAAATTCTTCATCTTCTTTTTTAATCTTGCGAGCTTGCGCAAATCTTTCAGAGAGTTTTTTTAACAGTTGGATAACTGCCAAAGAAAAGCGTAAGATAAATTAAAAGATTTTACTACAATTACCTTTGAAGAGCTATTCTTTTATTGATTTTTTCCTCCCTTAATTTTCTTTTAGTTACGAGTTTCTTGTGTTAATTAGGTTTTACTATTTTGTCGCTGCTCAGTAGTTTAACGAGCTGCGTCAACCCCTGGATTTATTTGACGCTTAGCTCCGAGTTGCGAGTCGCACTGACGAAATTTCTGCGCAGCATGATAAAACGCAATCGTTCCTCGAGCTTCGGTAAATATCACAAAGCTTAATTCATTATTTGCAAGCTTTGGGCTTTCGTCGTTGTTTGATGTTTTATCATCATTAGCGATCTCTTGTTTATTAAACTTGTATTTATTTTGCAGAAAGGGCTTCGAGCAACCTCAATTCAAACGAAACAAGATCCTCCAAAAGGTCTTCCTTCATCTCTAGGATGTCTCGTGTAACGAGCTTGATCATTTATCGTTCCTATGGGAACGAAAGGAATAGCAAATGATTTCGCGCGTACTACAAAACTACCTGATTCCTGTCAATTTTCAATAGGTTTTATTATATTATATTATATTATATAAGAGACTGTCCATTTTTTATATTTGACTTTATTAAAATTTATTCTTTTTTAAGAAACTGTTGTCTCTATTTAATTTCTCTTTTCAACGTTCAAACTATTCGGCCAACGGCCGAAAAGACAAAGTCGCTATATAAAAATTCGATGAAAAGATTGTTAATAAAGTTAAGAAAGAGCTTTTTCCATTTTCACGCTAAAATGGAGAAAGACTCGGGCAAGATGGATTGACGTTGAGAAAGCCTCCCGAGCCTTCGATCGCTCCGAAATGCCGTGGAAATACTTGCAGCGGCTCGGCGACGAATCTGTATTCGTCGAGAGGTGAACCTCGAGCATTCGAAAAGAAGCGAGCAGGCGCGGGGGAGTGATTACACTTTGCGTAGTCGCCATGGCTACGCGCGTACACACGACAGGCAGGCATCGATTCGCTCGCGGCGCCGCGGCGCTCAGAGGCAAGTGCCCAGGCGACGATGACGGAGCACAAAGGTGCGAGCTTCGTCCACTCGTGCATGAAGCTGCCGGTGGACCCGTACAGCCGGCAGCCGATCCCGCTCTACGAGCGGCCGAACCTGCTGCCCAAGATGCGCAAGCCCGCCGAGCGCTCCCCCAGCAAGGCCAGCAGCAGGTAAAAGCCTCTCCGAATCACCTCGAATCTAATCCTAATTTATAGAGCCGCGCACAACAGTAGCGCTTGCAGGAACGAAAGCTCGATGGAGCTGCAGAGCGCGCGCGGCGACTACAACGATTTCATCGATTTCGTCTCGAGCATTCCGGACTACCGCGAGGTGCACCACCTCTCGGACGAGCAGTTTAAGCAGCAGCTCGACTACCTCAAGCGCAAGCAGCGCATGATCCTGAGGAACCTGCGCAGCTGCCTCGAGCAGGCCGAGGACGAGGCGAGGCCTCGCTCCGGCAGTCGGCTCGAACTCAAGGGGAAGCGGTGCAATTTCGAGGAGTCGAGGTCGTACAGCCCGCTCTTGTACCCCTCGGGGAGTTTCTCCTGCCTGGCCGAGGATCAGGACCTCCTTACCTACAGGTGACTCGACTTAAAACAATTCTTCTCATTGGATTTCTTAAAAAATACTCTTTCGAGTCTTGATAAAGTAAAGCAAAGGGAACAATGACTGACTGATGCAGATGGAAGGAAAGGGAGGAGAGAAAAGAGGCGAAAACCCGGCTGAACGAGGAGATAGTCAAGCAAGATTGGCGCTCGGGCAGCGAGTCGAAAAGCGAGAGCCCCGAGAGCGAGGACTTGGACTTGTGCATGGAGACAAAGAGTTTGCCACCGACGAGTCCGAAAAGGTGGCATCCCACGCTCCCCAAGCCCTTCAGCTTTACTCTCAGGTAAGCTCTTGGAGCTAGCACGAGCTTTACTTGAGCTTTACCTTGGCTCGGGCCTACATGCAGCAATAATTCCTCAGGGAGGACGCGGAAAAGTACATGAACATGGTCGAGCAACAGGCGGCCGAGGAGTGCGAGAAAAGCAGCCCGAGCAAGAAGAGTCCGGTGAAGAAGCGGCGCGTAAGGCCGGTGCCTTTGACCTCGAAAATTCCCCTCTACGAGAAACTGATGGCCGCCAAGGAGGAGAGGTAATGCTTTGATAAGTCCCCTAATATCTTTTAGAGCGAGATTTCCATGCGCGCCCGCGAGCTTTCTTTCTCTTTTTAAACCTCTCCCGAGAGGCACGGCTTGTTTAAAAAAGAAACGAGTAAGAGCTGCCGATAAGAGTGGCGGAAACGTAATTTACCGAGTAGTGGGAAATAATTTTCCGGCTGCGGCTCCGCTCGGGAGCGAGTGCTTTCACTCGCGGTTAAATCATCCGGAATTGGAAAGAAGGTGCATCATCGGCACTGCTCGCACTTTCGCAGAAGTCGGCTGGTGCGGGAGGAGAGCGCTTTAAGCCTGCTGTCGCAGGTGCGGCCTTTCAAGCTGGAATGCGATCGGCGCGCGCTGCGGGCTTTGACGCGCTCCAGCCCGGATCTCAGCGCCTGCAAGAGGATCCGCAACGCCGCCGCCGCCGACGCCCGAGGTGCCACCGCCGCAGCCGCCGACGCCGCCGCCGCCGCCGCGACGTTCAAGGCGAAGCCCGTGCCGAGGAACCTCTTTAGCACCCGAGTCTACGACCGCATGCTCGAGGATGAATATTTTAGGTACGATATTACGCCAGAGGGATTTCGAAGCCGAGCGGGGATCATTCAATTTCGGCCAGATCTCTCTCTCTGCCTGCTCTCGCCAGCTCTCGCTCCGCTGAAACGGATAAAGAATTGGATTATCGAATAAGGCGACACGCTCACACTTATTTTATTTCATTTCCTTTTCTGCCCGACCGCTAAATTCCAATTAAATTCCCGCATAACATTCCTCCCTTCGACTTTTCATTTTAGTATTTTACCCTTCATTTTATCCTTCGTTATTCCCTCTTGTTGGAGAAAACATCACTTTTCACTTGAAATATTATTCTACATTTTCCATGTTGTTCCTTTCGGCTTCCGTCATAATATTTATTCGGATTCGGGTATACGTCATTGATGTGTTTTTTTTTTTTTTTTTTTCAATAAAATGAGTCAAGTTGCACAAGCTAAGAGAGCCCACTAGCTAATGTTAAAAGTCGAAGGTAAATAAAATCAAACTGGCTCTTAGGAATCTGCAGAAGCGCATCAGATCGGCGGAACTGCTCCGCACGTCGTCCCTGCCGCCGTCGATGGCGCGACGCGACCGCTGCAAGTCGGCCAGTCTGCGCTCGTCGGAGCTCGACGGGGACTCGGTGGCCCTGAGTCGCGGCACGCCCCTCGCCTCCGAGAGGTGCAGGTCCTCCGCCATGACCTCCACCCTGCCGCCCCACGGCAACAATCTCGCTGCTATTCTCAGGGCGCAGGCCTCCAGGTTAGCCGATCGAACTCGCCATCTTTCAGAAAAGCCAGCTCGGAAGAGCAAACTGATCCAATGTCCCCTTTTCAGGGAAAAGCTCGAGCGAGAATTGCAGGAAAAACTAGAGGAAAAGCGCCGGGAACGGATGATCCGGCTGCGAAAAGCTCTAATTGGTAGGAAGCCGGCTTGGAGGGCATTGCGATCTGCTGCACGGTAAACTTGCATTAAACACTATTTATTAAAATCATCCGTCACTTTGATTCCTTATTGATAAGAACAAGTCAGTCGAAGTCGGGCCAAGTTTAAATGATTGAATGTCGTTTGATATTGATAAATAAGGCACGAGCACGAGAGGGACTTGGACTTTCGAGCAGCACTGCGACGAGACGAGGCGCGAGAACAGGCCGAGCGTCATCGACTCCAAATGGAAATGATGCTCGACCGAGTCACGCAGATCCCGACGCTTTTCGAGCGTTACTCTGAGGTAAGCTTTTCTAATCTTCTCTTTCTCTCATTGAAAGGCGCGATACGCGATATTGCTTACTAAAAGCACCGAGCCTAAGCAAGCAATCTACCATTTCGTCTTGAGGATGAGATGATGTTGCAGAGCTTCCAGTAGAGCCTGCGCTTACGCAAGATGCTGGAGTCGCCCTGCCTGCAGCACTTGCCCAGGCGGAGGAAGCCCAAGCCCAAGCCCAAGCCCAAGCCGAAGCGGCAGAGCTCGAGCAGCCTCGAGTCGTACGTCAGCCTGGCGAGCAGCTCCGGCTCCTCGGCCAGCACCCTCAGCCGCTCCTCCAGCTCGGGCAAGCAGCCCTGCACCGGCAAGAGGAAGAAAAAGACCGAGCGCGGCCCGCTCAAGGTCTCCATCAACGAGAAGGCTGAGCTCATCGAGGACAGAGACGACATCCAGCCAGCAGAGGAGGAGCCAGCCTCGCCGACCAAGCCCCTCACTCCCGAGCCACTGATCTGAGCCACCTTGGCTCCCTTTTTTATATTCTCTCCGTCGCGCCAACTTTCTCCCTTTCTAGAAAGCTTTTTTTATCGACTCTCGGAGCTTCGAAAGCATCGTTTACCCGCCAATTCTTTTATTACGCTCGGCTCTTTTAACTGACTCTTAATTGCGCCCGGAAAAACATTCGATTTTATATACATTTGCAGAAAAAGCTTTTACTTTTTAATCGATCTCTATGTTTTTCACTTCGATTTTAAAAACCTTTTCAAATGTTTCAAAATACGGCAAATCCATTAACAAGAAACCTTTCTTCTTTTTTTCACTTTTTTCATTTTTAGTACTCTTCATTCTTTCTACTGAAAATATTAAAGATAACTTGATATGAAAAATTATATCAATTTATAACAATTTATAACAATGATAGAAATCGTCTATATTTAGATTGTTTGCATTTGAACATTAAACTAAAATAGATGACAAGATTTTATTAAATTTAGTAAATACGTTATTGCAAATTATAAATTTAAATGCTTAACTAGTTACCAATATGAGTTATATCATATGCATTATCGTTGTTAAAATGTTATTCTTCTTATTTTTACATTTTATTTCTCGTTTGGAAATCTATATTGTGGTTATTCTTAAAATACTCATTTTTTAAATGTTTTACCATCGCACAACTATTTACAAGTATATATATATATATACCATAGCACAACTTATTATTATTATTATTATTATTATTATGTAATAAATACGATTGTACAAGTAATATTAAAATTTTTTTTCCGAAACCTATACATTTTCATTGCAATTGTGGTACTGCATATTGAAATAAAGGTTTATTATTTTACTTATTTATTTAAGAATTTTTCACCGAGTCTGGCGTTTGAAGAATCGAATGGTTTCATAATTATTATAATCATGCGAGGGAGGGGTAAAGGGTCCGAGCCCCTTTGTTTTCATTAACACAGGAAGCAAGAAAAATAAAAGCAAAGTAAAAACATCGACTGGAGGTGGTTCCCGCCTAAAAGATGTAACCTTCTCAATGAATATTAATATCTGAAATAATCTGAAACCATATTTAAAAACATGTATTCAAATCGAATTCGGCATCTGCTTATCTGATTGGATCTTGAAATTGTAACATTGGTATTAATTGAGTAGCTTATTATCTGATTAAAGTTTTGAATTCCCAGTAGGCAATTATGGCTAAATTTAGATTTGAATTTGAAAGAGTAGCTTCTTTCTTGTAAGGTTTCTTGATAAATTTGATGTTTTTAATCTGCTTTTGAACGCGGAAAAAATAAAAGGAATAAAAGTAACAGTTGAATTGTTGTTTTATTAAGAAGTAATAAAAGAGGTAAGTATGTAGTAGAGGGAAGGTAGATGTAGGATGGCTATGATCAGTCTGTCATAGTGTCGAGGAGCCAGTCGAGGTAGTAATCGACGCGGGTGTAGACTCCGGGGAATCCCTCGGTGCCGCAGTTCTTGAGGCCGAAGCTGACGATGCCGTACTGCACGTATCGGGGCGAGTTGTTGTAGAGAGTGGCACCCTGCAGGGGGCCGCCAGAGTCTCCGCTGCACGAGTCCTTGCCTTGCTGGCCGCCCATGCACATCTGTTTGTGCCAGATCGGCACCTTGCGCTCGTACGTCTTCCGGCAGTCCTCGTGCGGGAAGATCGGCAAGGCCACTTTCAGCATCACCGGACTGGCGCGCTGCTCCTCGAACACACCCCATCCAGTCACGTACAGCTAATTCGGCAAATACCACAGAATCATGACGTATATAAATGACAGATTACTTCGTTCCTTTCCTCTTCCCCAGCCACCAATTCTTATAGCAGAAATGATTCACCGGCACAACGCATTTTCTTAAAATACCGAATCCTACTCCGAAACCCAGCTTTTTCCTTATAACAGCTCGCATCAACTCCTCAACTTACATTTCAATTTTATTTTTAAATTACTGACAATTAACGCCCATAAATCAATCATCAGAAGTAGCAATGCTTTTACAGAGTATAAAAATTCAACTAGACTTGAGAACACTTTTATATCTTTAGTCGGTAAACTTGTCAGTAATTTGAAAAACTTTCCAAAATACGGATCACGTTTATTGATAAACAATGAAAAACTCTAATCGATATTATGAATTTCTTACTATTGATAATTAAGCATAATCTTTGGTTAACATCGTTCGCGTCATGGTTGTGTAAATGAATTGGTACAAAAAAAAAAAAAAAAAAAAAAAAAAAAAACTTAGAGCTCATTAGATTTAAAACTAAAAATACGTTCGATTTGATGATTTTTTATCATTGCAGATGTATTATCTACCTTTGTTGACTTGATGACAGCCGCAGAACCAATTGGCAAGCAAATGGGTTTCGCGTTAGATGGCCTAAAATCAATGTCGCGGTCTACTCTTAACAGTGCAATATCGTTTTGGTATTTAACGGGAGAGTATTGGGGGTGGTAGTGAGTCCTCTCAATGCCAAAGTCCTGGTACTTCTCTGCACAGTACTCTTCGAAATTACCGTCCAACTCGCAGTCTCTTTCTTTCGTTGTGTCATATTCGCCCACTCTGACTCCTGCTAATTTTAAATCTGAAAACAAATTTCCTTCCTTTAGCTTAAATATTAATATTAATAATTATATTAGATAATAGTAAAATTTACAATAAATTTATTCGCAAAACATCTGTTCAAGATAAGAGAAATCAATTCAACGCTGTCACCTGTTTCATCGATCAAACGAAACTTTCGCTTAATTAATTCTTTTCAATAGATAAAATCAATGTTCTATACAAAAAGTGCTTTTTCGTTGAGTTTTGCTGAACAATAATGTTTTAAACTAATATAACCGTTGTCAAGAATAGATTTCGAAAATTCAGAGAAAGTTATATTCGCAATCACAATTCAGATACTTAGTTTCGATCCATTAGTCAGATAAATAACTCTATAAACTAGTTGGACCTAAATTTTAATAAAAGGTGATAGTTAGTAAACTCAATAAAGATTTTCGTTGACCAAGATGGAATGGTTTAATAAAAAAAGTGGAAGAGTTGAAAATGAAACTTTACTAAAAGCTATCGATTTCTTAATTTATTGTGGTTTAATTCGATTGAAAAGTGAGAAACTTACTGGACGGCAAACTAGTAACGCAGTGAGCAGCGGTGAGAATGTAGCGTTTATTAATGACAGTACCACCGCAGCGGAATTGCGGTGTCGGAGCACCAGTTCTGTAGGCCAGCAAAGCCATCCACGGGAACTCCAAAAGACCTGCTTCTTGGCCACCTTTGATTTTCGGCCGATCAATGGGACCGCACGTATCATCATCCAGAAGGCGAAGATTTCGATGATTCGTAACATCCGGAGGGCCGGAATCTTCTTCCACTTCCTGTGCATAATTATCAATTTTAATAAGTTATTTTTAAATGCAGTCTTTCATGCCCAAGTCACGCTCGAACCCAAGTGTCTTATCATTGTTCGTGACTTATTTTATTGCGAGAGACATTGTAAATAAGAATTTTGCATTTAATTTTATTGTAGACTTACGTCGAGCGGGCAGCAAACTTTCGGATCGTTTCCTTCGAATCCACATTGCGAGTCTTGCAAAAATCTAATAGACTTTTGCGATAACGGTTTTTGCTGCAGTAAACGAAGCAGGGAAGGACAGGTCTTGATGTTGATGCACTTTCCAGGTATATTATTTGGTGTCGAGCAGACGTTAGATTCCTCGTATGTGAATTCTGCAACAGCCACGATTTACACTGCACGTTTCAATGATATATAATGAACGGAAATAATAGTTTGCTTATTCACTCGAGCACTTTCTCGGGCATCTACGCATCTGTCTCTACGTCTACGACTACGAGTCAAATCGAACGTTGACGCGTGTCTGTTATTCATAGTCTGACGGAAAGGTGTGACGGAATTTTTTTTCAACCTTCAAACGAGATATTCATGGAATGATTTTAGTCACGGCGAATTAAAAATTCTTAGCAAGTTTTCTAAAAATAGACTAAAATGAAGCAGGAAGAAATGTTTCCTCCAGCAGAATTTTATAATTTCCTTGAGATGTTGATGACAAGTTTAGTTAGCAGAGGTGAAAAACTGGGCTGAACGACTCGGGATCTGGAATTAGGCAGGCTTAATTTTCGCCTCGGATGCTCGAATCGAGCGCTTCGAAAGTTCGGCGCGAGAGGGGCGCGGGTTCAAGGATGCGCGAGCTCGCGCGAGCTCGCGCGAGCTAAGTAAGCAAACTATCGTGTTTATATTGACGGCTCCAAGTACTCACGTGCTGCGGCGAGCTGCAGGAGGCAGCAGAGCGCCAATCCGAGGATGATTTGCATGTTTGCCTCGTCGTCCGTATTACATAAAAGTGGCGGCCGTGCGATAATTGCACCCTCTATATATATAGAGAAGAGTGCAGGCGGCCGGCGGGGCGGCCGGCGGCGATAGCAGAGAAGAGAGGGAGCGTCAATCCCGCGACATGCCGTCGCGATAAAAGGAGGCTCGGCGCGCGCTCTTTTTCAATTCGGCGGAGCGGAGAAGAGAACGAATAGACTAGGCGCGCACGCGGTATCGGCTATTAACCAAGTGCGCCAAGAGCCTGCGCGGTAAACCAGTTTTCTTCCCGAGCGAGCCTTTTCCCGCGCGCCTCGCTCGTTTCGTTTGCTTCCCACTCCAAGAGCACATGTTGCCGACTCCCCTTCCTCCTTTTTGCGGATCGTAAGTCGTAAGGTATGCAGCGCACGCTAGCAGCTGCCTGCTGCCATCTACCCGACGATTCTCCTTCCTACTAGCCTTGATAAGCGGCAAATGCATTTTTCTCGCTCGAGCGCATCGGCCCGTGCAGCTCTTTTGCCTGCTCAGAAATTTCGGAATTTTCCACGCAAAACTCACAGCTCGATCTCTTACAATCTCAATCTGACCAGATTGGTTCATCGCTTTTTTCATTCTTCATTTTTTATTCTTATTCGCAACAGCCCTATTTACCCTATTTCTTAACGTACAGTATTATCAGAGGAACTTCTGCATGCCATTGCTTTAAATTATTTACAAATTATTAATATGCAAACTCGACTAGAGAAAAGAAACCCGTGACTGTTGAATCAATAAATCGTTGCCGACTCTTGCTGTGCTTTTCCAATTACGCATGCTAAATCTTGCCTTTGGAATTGTTCCACGAAGATTTCTCTGTTTGTCCAATAAAGTGTATTTGATCAACGATCACGCCTAAAATTCACCAGTCGATCGAAACATGAATAGATGACTAAACAGAGTTGATAACACTATAATTATAGTTAAAAGTAATATATAATATGTACCGCTTTGAAAAATCTGTATATACAAAATAGGCACGTGGTTGTGTGTCGCCACGGAGAAACCAGTCGTTTTCTCTTTCATTATCAATCGGGATTCCCCGTTTATATGTGAGTCCATACATGTCCGAGTCGGCATTACACTCACTTCCTATGCCTGCTTACGTCGAGTAGAAGAACAACTTTTCTCGGACATGACGCTTTTTGGTTTAGACGTACCGCAAATATCCAATTTTACTTGAAATCTAATTTACCATTTTTTAATTCTGTAAATTGCAATAGTATTTATCTACTGATTTCAATTGCATCATCGTTAATCTACTACTAGTTGACCCGAAGTAAAATTGATAGTGATTTCTTAAACTAAACAGAACTAATAACATAATGTAATGTAATAATAAGTAGAAAATAATTATAAATAGTACATAGTTAACAATATCAAGCATGACCTTTCATTTCACTTCTTTTTGTGTCAAAAGTTCAATCACGTGCAAGATGAAAATTCAAACAAAATATATCACTCTGTGTATTGATAATATAATCGTTGACAGAATGAAGCCATGCTTATCAAGACCAATATAAAACTTGTGCTGCATATAAAAATTTCTTTTAAATTTGCAACACAGCGACTGGAGGCTGATTGTAGCAACTAATAAAAAAGCATAATTTATTGCGTATTCAGTATAATTTTGCTAATAAACACAAGCATGAAAAAACACTCCTCGTGCATACATTTTCTTATAATCAGCAGGCCTAAAAGAACTAAACTAAACTAAATTTATATCTGCTTTTATTTTCTAAGTTTATTTTATTTTTTCATAGTGCATTTCATTTTTTTAGACAGACTTTCGAGTTTGTTTTAAAAACAATTCCTTCCTGAATCGTTTTATTCGAAAACATGTAATGGTCTACAAAAAGGTTATAAATCAAACAATACAATTTAGCATTCGAGTCAATTATATTGAATGACTTTTATTATCTTTCAGTGAATCTTCAATGAGATTTTGAAGAATAAAAAAAAAATAAATAAATAACAATGGTGTATAAAAAAGAGGATGTTAACGGCTCGCAATGTTAGATAAAAAATAAATAAAAAATAAAGTTAGCGATGAAATAAATTTTATTGTAGGTGTAAATTTGTTTAAATTGGATAAGATTTTTCTTAAATATTTCCCTTAAAAATTTTCAAGACATTAAAAAATAATTCTTTATTTAATTTTTTCACGATAATCGTCTAATAATAGATTTAATTCAGTCTTAATTTGGCTCATTAAATCTTACATACTGTCAATTGAGATAAAATTTCGTAATATAAAGAATATAAAGGTTTGAGATCATCAGGATTGCAAAGAGTTGTCGGGAGTATTAATTCTTTCGAGCAATGAAATGAACGCTGAGAGTTGATGCAGGTTTACGGCCTGAGTTTGCTGATGATCCAGGGCATAAAGTCGTAAACCTTGGTGTAAACTCCAGGCCAGTTGGACATTCCGCAGGGCGAGGGTCCGAAGGAGACAACGCCAACGGAAATCCACCTCTGGATACCGTCGGGTCCCCTCTCTTGCTGCATGAGAGGGCCGCCAGAGTCACCTCTGCAAGAGTCTCTGCCTCTCTCACCTCCGGCGCAGATCTGGCCTTCGCCCAATTGGACCTGAGCACCGGAATAAGTGGCCGTGCAGGTGTTCCTGTCTACCAGGGGTAGAACGACCTTGAGCTTGATCTCGGACTCGGATTTATCCTCGGTTTTGCCCCAGCCGGCAACGTGGAGCTTGCTGCTCAGGCGGGAGCTCCCGGGGAGGCAGATGGGTTTGATGTAGCTGGTGAAGGTGACGTCGCGAGAAAGCCTCAGCAGTGCAATGTCGTAGCGCTGATCGGAGGAGCCCGGCGCGTAGTCCTCGTGGACGATCTGCTCGTCGATGCCCACCGTCACGGGGTCGTCGGCGCAGATGAGGCCGTCGAGGCCGTCGGGAATGCAGTCCTGCTCGGTGGCAGTGTTGTATTCGCCCAAGCGCACGGCCTGCAGCCGCCAAGTCGTCGGGAGAGAGCGACCCTTCAGGCAATGGGCTGCAGTTAGGACGTAGCGCTTGCTGATGAGAACTCCGCCGCAGGCTGTAGTCTTACCGTTCGCTAGAAAACAAATTCAAAATCAAATTCAATTTCAATAACTTTTTCAACTAGAGCTGCAAAGTATAGCGGTCTACTCACGCTTGCGGTACTCGAGCAAGCTCATCCAGGGGAACTCGTCGAGGTCGGTGACGTTGCCACCGACGATTCTGTTGGAGAGGTCGCGACCGCAGTCCTCCGGTAGCAGACGGCTCGTGTACTGGTTGCCCTGGTTGCCCTGGTTGCCCTGGTTGCCCTGGTTCACAGGCGGCGGCTCGGTGGGCCTCATCGTCGGGATTAACGGGGGCTGCGTCTGTCGGTTGCTGCGATTAACGCAGCAGACCAACGGATCCGAGCCCTCGAAGCCGCACTGACTGCGCTTCAAGAAGTCAATGTTTTCCGGCGTACGCGCCGTCGTCAGGATTGATATCAGCTCCGGACATTGGCGAAGGTTTATACAGTCACCCTCCTCGTTGTTAGGGTTACGGCAAGGATTGCTCTCTGTAATTAATAGGTAGGCCCATTGAAAAACTACTCGATCCTGCGCCTCTTCAACTTTAAAGCAGCTCTTATTTTCCAAACATTAATGACGTGTCGGTAGAAAAAATTTGTAAATTTGTTAATTTTATATTAATTCGCTACGACAACAAAAGGAATATGTACCGTGGCAAATTTAATTTAATGCGATACATCTGAATTTACTTCACAGTGTATATTATTGTCATTTTCTGGGCAATAATTATCACCGAAAATTTATAATAAAAACATTTTTCCTGACTTAAAATAATGTTCTTTCACAATCGATATAAAATTTTGATAGACTAACGCATCCAGAACTTGAATTTATAAAAATTATTTTATAACTTTGTCACGAATGTGATAAAAAAAATTTCCTCCACGTTAAGCGGAAAAGAAATTTTTTGCAATGCGCGAACATTAAAATCTAATAATTCAGCTGTTAAAACGAAGTATTATAGAGTAGAAATAATAATAATAATAATAATAATATAAAAAAGAAATGATTACATACGAGCATGAGTGAAAGCAAAAAAAGCGCAGCTCAAGAGGAAAAAAGTCGGCGCGACCTTGTAAGCCATGGCTGATCTCTGCTTAGAGGTTTGGAAAGACGAGTCGTTGTCCAAGAACTACAGCTGATGACTAATCGAGTAAACGGATAAACAGATAAACGAATAAAGTAGTAGAGGAGGGCTCGCGCGCACTCTCACACATAGACGCTAATTAAAAGACGAGCGACGCCGCGAGAAGGAACAAGTCCGGCAAGCCGAAGATTCGAGCGGCGACTGCGCGTTCTGAAGCCGATGATCCAGGGTAAACTAGTCAGCTCCCACCACTGCTGAACCGTCTCGGTATCGTCGCTCTTCCAATAATTCGCGCGTCGCGCGGCGATTAGTCGTCGGAGGAAATTCCTCGCCGAGCGGCATGTTTTTCGCCAAATTCTTCCTCTTGCCAAAAAGGAGATTCGCGCGGAGATTTTTAAGCGCAAGGGAAAAACAGCCGCATAATACACCTATTTTTCATTCTGCGCTCTATTCAATCTGACAAGGAAAATACAGACTTTTGAATTAATTTACTTATTTTAAAACGCGAGAATCTTTTCGATTTCGAAAAAAGCACATTTTAGACACCTGAGCATATAAAAGAAAAGTTTTCTTCAGATGGACAAAAATCATGACACTTTGTATGATAACCATTAAAATTCTATTATATTATCTAAGTATAATACAACGCATGCGATTGAATAATTGAACGTTTTACTTTAAACTATCTTACATAATACAATATGTGCATTAAAAGTTTGCTTCGACGAAACTATTGACTTACCGAATGATACTGAAATTAGCCTATGAGTAATCTCTATTTTTGTGAAATGACTATTTACGTATAATTTACAAGATAACTTCCATAGCATACAGTACGAAAACCAGGCATGCCGAAAATAGTAATATTATTATTTCCCAATTCTCACAATTATTAAAGTGGTAAAGGACGTATAGTAAAGCTGGAAAAACCCATGCGTGATGCTAATGTACCCTTGAAGTAAACTAGCGACCGTCTTTTTTTCATCATATACGCAGTCTTTAGAAATTCTTTCACAATTTTAATATCACTAAATTTTTTCAATAATTATTAGCTCGGGTGATTCTCCATCTGATGGAGAATTTTTTGTTTAATTTCAATGATTTTTAACATTTACCGAAAGCAGCAGCGCTGAATTTTATCATAAAATAAATGAAAAGAAATAATTTTGAAATAAAATTTCCAATCGGTTTATTATACGTAGCCGTTATTGACAGAGGAGAAAGTATCAACGAAAGACATAAATAAAATAAAAGGGAGTTGGAGAAAGAGTGAAGGTAAAAAGGATAATGTTATGCTTTCAGTCTCGCAGCTGACTGATGATCCAGGGCACGTAATCCTGAATTTTGGTATAGACGCCGGGCCCTTGGCTCTTCTCGCAGGGGCCGTTCTCCGACGGATTCATCGAGAGGAGCCCGAAAACCGTAACTCTCTTCTGCAGGTTTTCCTTCTCCTCGATACCCATTAGAGGAGTGCCCAAGTCGCCGATGCAAGATTTCTCCTGCTTGCTTTCCAAGCCGGCGCATATCTGGCTGTTTGCCAGGACGACGCCTTTGCTCTTGTACTGGGCGGCGCAAGAATCCCGGCTGGCCAGTGAGAGATAGGACATGTACTTGAGGTCGGTGCCGGTGTACTCTGGAGTTGTGCCCCAGCCCGAGGTGTAGTATCTGCAAGCAGGTAAATAGAAAATTAATCTATCAACTGAGAAAGCTGCAAGGGGAAGCCGAAGCGGAACCTCTGCGGATCTGGTATCTTGAAAGGCAGGCAGATCGGCCTGACGTAGTAGCTGAAGGTAGCATTGTTTGCAAGCCTGAGCAAGGCGACGTCGTGCAGCCGGCTGGGGTCGTCCCGAATGAATCCGGGATGGACGATCGCCTCCTCGACGGCTACGTCAACGGGTTCGTCCGCGCAGAAGACGTCGCCGCCACCGTCGTCCATGCAGTCCCGCTTAGAACTGAGGTCGTATTCGCCGAAGCGCACGCCGGTTATCTTCCAGGTCGGATCGATGTTCTTGACGCAACGGGCCGCAGTTAAGACGTAACGCTGATTGATGAGGGCTCCGCCGCAGGCAAACCGTGCGCCCATCGCTGCAAATCGAGAGAGATTTAACATCGAATAATTATTTCAGACAAATGATAAATAAACTTACGAGTCTCGTACTCGACTAGTGTTATCCAGGGGAAGTCGTCAAATTCGGTAAGATTTCCCTGGAAATATTTAAAGTTGACGACTCGACCACAATTATCGGGGAGAAGATTAGGATTTTTGGCAAGCTCTTCCGTGACGTTGGTTACGCCAACTCCCGTGCTTTCACTACTTTCGTTAGTCGGTACTGCGGGCAATTTAGTACTTCCGGCGTTGAGCTCTGGGTCTGTCGGTGCAGTACCTGGCGATACTGGAGTTGTTGCAAATCCCTGTGCGTCCTGGGAATCTGCAGGTTTCGGTATTCCTAAAGGCTTCTCTTGACTTGCTTGCAGCTCCTTCGAACCGCTGTACGGCTTAGGTTTCGCGCAACAAACCAAAGGCTCCATAAGGTCGAAGCCACATGCCGATTTTCTAATAATTTCAATGGCTTGCTGGTGTGTCATTTGGCCAAAGAGCATGGGCTTTGAAACCAAGCTGAAGAGGCTTTGGCATTTTGTTAGCCGAACGCAGCTTCCAGGAGACTTGTCGTAAGTGACGCAATCTTCGCCTAATTCTGATACGATAGAATTAGATGGTAAAAAGTTAAAAAAAACATCAATAAAAATTACCTGCACGAGCGGAGACGAATGCAAAGAGCGCCAAAAGCAAGATAACGGCGTTCAGAGTCATTTTTGCACTAGCAGCGAATCGAGAAACCTCCTTTAAATTCCGAACTTTCCTCACTGGCGCAGCATGTGTGTCGTTGGAAAATGTCTCGATGAGATTCGTCGCATTTTATTTGTACGCCTGATGCTTATCATAAACGTCACGACCCATGCACAGCCTTGAAATTTCTTCAAAAGGCAAGCTCTGCTCTTTTAAAATTACTTCAATTTTTAATGAATTAGAAGAAATTTTTTTTAACCAGTCTCAACGAATCGGGAAAGAAGGAGAAGGTATATTAATTTATATTAATTTTTAGCACAGTTTCTCTGAAATTTAATCTTTATTCTTTCATTGAAAACGTTATGTAAACCAAGTAAGTTGGAATAAATTTTGCATAAATTAATTCTGAATTGAACAAAAGCTGAACAGACTAGTCATATTTTTCAAAGTCAAACAATGAAAGACTCCGCCCCTGCAAGATGTTTTAGAAAGCCAGTATTCCGTTAAATTCGTTGTTTTTATCAACCTTAAGTTTATTACATCACGTTAAATCGTGCAAACCGATGTTTTTCAGAGGTTCTACTTTTTTTCCTTTTTGGGCAATAAAAAATGTTATCTTTAAAAATGGGAATTCGCATTTCGGAAAATTCCAAATGTATTTATCGTTGAAAAAGTAAGTGGTTTAAAAAGTACAATTGCAAGGTAAAAAAATAATGGCTTGGCTCAGGTTCAGGGTCTGAGCTTGCCGAGGATCCAGGGCACGTAGTCGTAAACCTTGGTGTAAACGGCCGGCCAGCCCGGCAGGCCGCAGGGCGAGTGCCCGATGGAGACGACTCCGTCGACGACCCAGCGGTTGCTCGGGCCGCTCTGCTGCAGCTGCTTCATGAGCGGGCCGCCCGAGTCGCCCTTGCAGGTGTCCTTGCCGGCTCGTCCCCCGGCGCACATCTGCCCGCTGCCCAGGTAGATGTTCTTGGTCGCGTAGACCCGGGCGCACTCGGGCAGCTCGACGTAGGGGAGGCTGACCTTGAGCTTGAGCTCGGAGCTCTGCTTGCGCTCGATCTGGCCCCAGCCGGCGGACCAGTAGAGCTGGCTGACGGCCGGGCCGCTGGGCAGGCAGATGGGCTGGACGTAGCGCGTCGTCTGGACGTCCCGGGCCAGCCTGAGCAGGGCGATGTCGTTGCGGTAGACGGCCGGTTTCATGTAGTCCTCGTGGACGATTTCGCGCTCGACGGGGACGAGGAGGACCGGGCTGGCGCAGCTGAGCTGCCCGTTGCCCTCGTCGAGGCAGTCCGGCTCGGTGCGCGTGTCGTACTCGCCGAGGCGCACGTTGCTCAGCCGCCAGGTCGAGGGGATCGCGCGGATGCAGTGGGCCGCCGTCAGGACGTAGCGCCTCGTCACGAGGGCTCCGCCGCAGCCGAGTATCCTGCCCTTTGCTGAAGGGAAATTAATTCAAGCTCAAAATTCGGCTCCTTTATAGGAACAAACTATATAGCAATTATTATGGGCTTACAATGCTGGTACTCCAAGAGGGCCATCCAGGGAAACTCGTCGAGCTCGGTCACCTCGCCTCCTATAATCCTGTTGCCGTGATCTTCTCCGCACTTGCTCGGCAAGAGCGAGAGCGGATTGAGGAAGGGATCGTTCGGATTGTCGGCCTGCTCCTTGCTGCTGTTCTCGGTCTTGTTGGCATTTTCCTCGAATATGTTTCTGTCTCCCGGGTCATTGGTCACGGGGCAGCAGACTTTCGGCTGATTGTTGCTGAATCCGCAAGTGCTTTTCTTCACAAAGTCCAGTACCTCCGGCGAAGCGATGCCCTTCGCTTTTACTATGTTCTCGATGTAATCGCACTCCCCGATTACCATGCACTTGCCCGGCTCTGAAGTCGGTGTTGTGCAGCCACTCTCCTTCCCATTGCCTATCACAATGTCCGGTAGGCATGCTAAAAAATCAATCGTTCCTTTCAATTTCTTTGCTTTATCTTGCAAGCCATAAATTTCAAATGCCCGACGATTGATTAAAAATGTCGAAAACTATAATTGGAACAACCTAATTTAAGCATCAAATTGTTCTTTCGTTTCTCTTAAGAAAGAACCTGCCAGTATTAGCTGATGCTGACGAAATGAAAGGAGCGCATTTAATTAGGCATTTGAAAAATGTAAGAAACTTGCCCGGAAATAATAGTGAAAATATATAAACTCACCGGCAAAATTAACTGCGGCAGAAACAGCCACGACTAGCAATAAACCTTCTCGAGGATTAAGCGTCATTGTTTTTTGCGCCTTGATCGGAGCCGTTGATCATTAATCGAATATTGGACTGCTATTGGCACAATCTGCCGCGTCGAAGATACGAAGCCAGACTGCCAACTGAAAAGGTGGCAGTGCGGCAAAGGCGAAAAATTACCTGCGTCGGAAGAAGTTTGCAAGCTGCCCGTCGCCGTATTTTATTCCGCGACGCAGAAACTTTCGAGTTATTTCCTACCGCGAAGTCGCGGAGCCTCGAAAGCGATCGGATTTCCCGCTCGTTGACGAAAATAGCCTTTCTTTACGATAATGCACTTTCAACGTTTTCCGCGCGCAATGCCAGCTCTCCCGCGTAGCTTCTGAGCTTCGGTTCAAAGGGACTGCAGACGACTGATTTTTCTCTCGACCCTTTTTTTCCCCTCATACTTTATTTTATGCAGCAGTGCAAATAGCGTGTAACGTGCAATTAAATAAATTCCTACAACTTACTCACTCGTTACTCGTTACATATTTTAATTCCCTTGATTTTCAGCGTAAAATTATAAGTAGCAGCTGCGAAGCTCCGCCGTGACATCAGCGAG
Source organism: Ormyrus pomaceus (assembly GCA_900474385.1). Taxonomy (NCBI): domain Eukaryota; kingdom Metazoa; phylum Arthropoda; class Insecta; order Hymenoptera; family Ormyridae; genus Ormyrus; species Ormyrus pomaceus. The sequence continues at coordinate 39,487 of UCOM01001198.1, forward strand.
CAAACAGTTATTCATTTATTGGAGACATTTATTTACTTAGGCGGCATTATCTGCAATAACTAGAGATAATTAACGACGAAATTTAATGTCGAACGAATAAAGGTCACTAATTGTAATTGCGGAAAAAAATCAATCCTGTGGTTAAACGTGCAGATAAAGAAGAGGTTTTATTTGAAATAATAATTTAGAGTTTTTATTGAAAATCGAAGGTGAAAGGGTTGATAAAATGGAGGGGCGCTGTTTAGGCGCTGAGAGGGCTCCGGGGATCAGGGCCGAATGCCATCGAGTATCCAGGGCACGTACTCGGAGACCCTGGTGTAGACGCCGGGCAGGGTGGTCTTGCCGCAGAGCCTCGAGCCGAAGGAGACGATGCCGAGGACGTAGTAGCGCGGGGCCTCGGTGTCGGCGACCTCGACCTTCATGAGGGGCCCGCCCGAGTCCCCGCTGCAGGAGTCGCGGCCGATGATGCCCCCGACGCAGATCTGCCCGGGGCCGATCTCCGCCAGCGAGGCGTAGCCCTCGACGCACATGTTATTGTCGACGATCGGCAGCTTCACCGTCTGCAGGATCGGGCTCATCGCCGGGTGCTCTGCAGCCAAGCCCAAGCCCGCCCCCCGTCAGCTTCGATCTACCACTTATTATTATCTTCTATTATTTACAAGCATTGCACATACAGTCAACTTACTCAAGTCGGTGATGCCCCAGCCGGCCACTTCAGCTTTCTTCGACGTAAAGTCCTTCGTCAAGAGCCTGCCCCTCAGCATGCATATCGGCTTTATGTAGTCTAAAAATTCATTTTACCCTTTAGAACCTTGGAAAATCTCCTTTATACTTTGATAAGTTCTCATCTAGTGATACCTGAAAACCTGATCGGTTGCCCGACTCTGACCAGTGCTATGTCGTTGCGCAGTCTTACGGGTTTGTCGTACATTTCGTGATATTTTATTTCCTCTATTTCAAAGTCCTGATAAGGATCTGCGCAGGTGTAACCGTCGCAGTCGGGATTCGTTTGTGCGTCGTACTCGCCAAGTCGAATGCGATCGATTAGCATCCTAAAAATCAATCAATCACCAAAAGCATCTTATACATTTTCAATCGGAAACAATTACTCTTTTAAACCATAATCCATTAATAATAATAGTTATTATACTAGAACCGCTTATAGCTTATCTCTCGGAGAAATACGCGTACCGAGGTGGTAACGATGTAACGCAATGGGCTGCAGTTAGGATGTAGCGGTTATTAATTACCGCTCCCCCACATCGAAAATAAATGCGATTTTTTCTATCTTTTCTTGTCGATCTATATCCAACTCTGGCTAGCCAAGGATACTGACCTAATGCTGCAGTTTTTCCACCGATTATGCGATCAGTATTAGACAGACCACATTCGTTATTATTCAATAGCGCCCAATTTGCGTGCGACATTATCTTTGAGATATTGTCAACTAAAACAAACATAAAATAGCCATTTTTAACTTCAACTTTCAATTCTGCTATTATTCAGCTAATAATAATATTTAAACACGTCTAAAATCAGATCTCCAGCGGATTATCAAACCCCCTCTCACTTCATCTCTTGACTGCCAATCAAGTCTTCATTTTTAAAACTAATATCATTCTTAACTTGGCCCTTCGTTCATTCATTTATTTTTTAATTCAATACCTCGTTTTATTACAGTACAACAATGGCATTCCACAAAATTGATATTACAGACCGACTGTAATATTTTACAACTCCTCAAATTCAGTACTTATATTAATAAAATAAAAAAAATTTTCTCCTTTATCATAAGTAGTATTTTCCGAAAAAAATTTACCCGCTTTCCCAAATTTGACAAAATCATTGTTCACAAAAAGAAATAAAACTAGCAAACTTTTCATCTTAACAAGTTTCGAACTGACTTTTAATGCTAAAATATTTTCACTTTTTCAACTTTTTGCTATTTGCAATCGAGAAAATTTAATTTACATTCACTTCCAGTTTGTGCCTTAGCCAAAGTTTAACTAGTAGTTTATCTGCATCACTGTTGAGAACAATCACAGCTATAACTGATTTACTGCATAGTCATTAAAAAATTTTAATAAAGACTTATACTGAATGCTTTTCCGCAACGGTGTTGGAAATGATTAAAGAAACATTCAAAATATAATTTTTTTAATATAATTATATTTCATTTACATAGAATAAAAAAGTGAATACATTTCATGGATCGTAAGAATTAATCTATCTAAAGCTTTTGTTTCTCTTTCTTTGCTGCTTCTGCCAATGCTTCCAATCTTTCGTGTTCACTAATCAATGCTTCCACTTCTTTTGCTGGCAAGATTCTTGTTTTCGTCTTTCCTTCTGCACGCGTTAATGTTGCCATTTCAACTGAAAAATTCAATGATAAATTAAATATAACGATTTTCAAATGAAAGATTGACTTTTTTTAAATATTATTTAAAATATTTTCGAAAACAAATTTATTTCCAAGTTAAATTAAATTTCTATAATTACAAACAAGTTTTAGTTTTTAATGCTTATAAATTAAATTTTTCAACTGTAAGTAAATTTATTGTGTATTATATATTAATCTAAAAATGGAAATTACAAATAATAAATAACCTTTTTCAGCAGTAAGTTTATTCATATCTAATGTTTTGGACATGACTTTCACAGCAAGTGCCATAGCATCTTTTAAAGTCATTTCTCCTTCTTTGTATTCTTGTTTCAAAGAAGAAACTGCAGCAGCTGAATTGTTGCCAATACATGTTGCCTTCCATCCACCGTAGTTTCCACTTGGGTCTGATTGATACAATTGATATCCATAATGGCGATCCCATCCCATGTATAAAATTGAAACACCAAAAGGCCTCTTGCCACCGTACTGAGTATAAGCTTGCTTGACGTCACAAAGCCATGAAACTAATTGTTCACAAGGAATGGTTTCTCCATATTGTAAAAGGTATCTTTGTCCAATAAGACGCAATTCATTTGTTAACACGGTTGCATCTGATGTGATACCAGCCACTGAACATACTACATCATCATTCAATTTATAAATTTTTTCAGAAAAGAATACTTCATCCAGAAGTTTATTTGTATTCCTTTTTTCTGCTGCTAAAAGTATTCCATCGTTTGCCAAAATTCCAAGACAAGTTCCAGCATGACTTATAGCTTCCATAGCATACTCCACTTGATATAAGCGACCCTCTGGTGAAAATATTGTAGTACGAGTATCATACCTGCGAGCCTATACAAAATAAAAAATCTTTTAAGTGTAATTCTGATCATATTTAAATAATATCAAAAGTAATATGGGTCACAAGTAGTCAATTTTCAAACTTTTAATAACCCTCAAATTACTCCTTAAAAAATGTTAGTTAATTTAAAATAGTCTTTTAAAACAATTTATTTATTTTACAATAGATAATTTTAATTTTTTAAATACTAAATTATGAATAAAACTCTAGATGACAATGCATTTCTCCCATAACCTATGCAACAAGAGGTATCGTAAAATACAATGTCATTTTATTAAAATTAAATAATAAAATCAACTTATTTTATTTCAATCTTAATTATTCTCTTACCATTTTTTATAAAAATATATAGTTGAAAAGGTCTATAAATTAAATTTTCGTTATTCCGGCAAAACCGCTGTATAAGCTACAAGCCAAAACTTTTGCTTCTGCAGACCAAATCAAAACGAAGTTGACGTTATCGACTCAGCTAGTCGGCAACTCTTAGCACTCAACAGCTTGGCAAAAACTGATCTATGTATACATATGTATATATAATATTATATCCACCAATAATCGTATTTCTAATTACCTTTATTTATTATTTATTATTTTATTATTACAAAAATTCTGATAAATTAATACAAAAAATAAATCACAGTAATAATTATTAGATACTTTTATTTTAAAAAATTGATAATTTATTTAACTAATTTTATATATATAGATCGACGCACCGAGGATTCAGAGTACATAGCCGCTCTACGGCGATAACTCTATAGAGGAAAAAAAAAAAGAACACTCTGGATACAAAGCTTTCTGGAGATACACATATTGTACATCAGCATCAGCAACATATAGTATAGGTATAGTTACATGTATAATATTTTGCTTTCTTCCGCAACCCACATCATGACACGAGATCTGCAAAGTATTTAAATTTAAGACGTGAAAAATGACATTTTCTTATAATAATCAGCGTTTACGAAGTGTAAGATAATATAATAGCAACATAATAACTCATATGATATGAATTAAATTCATGTTAAATTTAACGACTGACAAATAACGCAGGTTAGAATTTCTAACCTAAGCAGGTACGCTAAAACTATTAAAAATTATAATATTCCAATCACTTACAAAATTAACGTTGAAAACCAATTTTTAGTTAATGCTATTTATTTTAAATAATTAAGTATTTCATCATGAGACGTTCAAGAATAAAAGCTGTTGCTACTGTGCCAATTCGGCGCAAAACAAATCTAGATAATTTTGTAAATGAAAGTGATACTAAAGAACATGATGCAAAAGTGATTACAAAATTATCATCTGAAAATTTAAAATCAAATACTGAGTCTACATCTGAGTCTATTCCAATAAAAGAAGAAAAAGGTAAAATTTAATTGTCTAATAGCCGTGTATCCCTCACATTTATTCCCATATTCAAATACATAAACTCATATTTGATATTAATTGATTGTAAGATATATTTTTAAAATAAAATGCAATATTATTTTTTTTTAAGAATTGAATTCTTTGAAATCGAGAAACGAATCAACAATAACTAAAGAAAATGAATGTTCATTACCAAAAGAAAAAGTTGTAGCTTCACCTATAAAAGCAAAAGAGGCAGAAAGTAATGTTTCCATTATTTCTGTTAAAACCGAATTAAAAAATAATTTTCAACAAGCTTCAAAAGTTGAACTTCAAAAATCATCAGCTTCAACAACGGAAGGTAAATTAATTTATTTCATAAAATATTAAGGTTATTTTTTACCATGGTTAAATAATAAGTTATACAACAAAAATTAACATATATTGTCTTAAATTATGTATTTTCTTTTGTATTGCATCATGTATTTTTAGCATCCCCAATTAAAGCAGTACAAAATCGATCTTGCTTTATGAGACCAACTCCAAGATTGGATGGTGGTGGTAGAATTCGAAGAAATAGTATTCAAGGAAGTGGAGCTAGTGCAAGTGAATCGGAAGATGATAGTAAGAGGTCACATTCTATTGTACCAAATCGTGCAAGAAATGATTCTATCTGCTCAGTTCAAAGTTTAAAAGAAAATAGCAACGCAAGTAAGTAAGATTAATATAAATATGTTAAAAAAGTCTTATGTTATATACTTATTGTTATACTTATTGCCTTATCAGGACTAAATCTTGGTCAAAAAAGGAGAATGGTTGTATCTGAGTCAGCCAGAAAACTTGCAGAAGCTAGAAGGGAGTTTTTACTTAAACATGAAAATAAATCACCTGATAAAAGTAAATTAACAATGTACGACTTGATTTATTATAATCCTACTACTAATCCAATGAAACCAAAACCAACATCAAAACCAGCTGCTAGAAAAATTTCAGTGTGCTCGTAAGTAATAATTGCTGCTGGAAATAAAATACACAAATTATTAAATTTTACAAATATCAGAAATCAATATTTAGTATTCCAGATAAAACCAACGAAGAAGACGAAGAAGTAGTTGAGCCAGCAGAAATGCTTGTGCCACAAGTAAAAGTAGGGCCTAATGGTCAATTAATAATTGATGAACAAAGTCTTGTTATAGATCAGTATAAAGCTCAGGAAAATATAGATCGTTCAGATATTATTGTTGATGAAGATACTACTGGCAATGGCTTCTATAAAAGAAGGCAAAAAAGTAAAGATTGGAATAAATGGGAGACTGTAAAATTTTATAAAGCATTAAATACATATGGAACTGATTTTTTATTAATGCAAAGTATATTTCCAAAAAGGACTAGACAAGAATTAAAATTAAAATATAAGAAAGAGGAAAAATTAAATCGTAATTTGGTAGAAAAAGCTCTTGTATATCAAGAGTTTGATACAGAAGCATTAGAAAAAGATCTTGGTAAGTGTTTAAAACAGTATTTTCAAAATCAATAAAATTTAGTATAACTAATTACTATGTTTTAAATAATTACAGCAAGTGTTGAGGAAAGTGAAAGAAAAGAAACTGAATCACGAAAAACGAAAAAAGAATCAAATTCATCCACAAAGAGAAAGCGAAAAAGATGTCGTAAGTTTGTATTTCACACATTTTTAAGAATTATTTTGAAAAATTAAATTTATTTAAAATTCTTATATTCTTTAGAAATAGTAGCGGAAGAAGTAAATTGCGTAAATGATGATCAAAATTCAGAATTGAATAAAAACACCTGTGATGGACAATCCAGTGATGATAATGCTAGAATAACTATTACGAAAAAAGTTAGAAAACGACAAACCCGTAAACGCAAGGAATTAAAATTAGATACAAACGATGACAATGAGAGTGGGAGAGATAATTCTGATAGTGGGTCAGAAATGTATCAAGCAAAACCAACTCGTTCAGGTCGAGTTCCTAGAAAAACTAAAAAATTAAAGAAATCAATTATAGTATATGATACTACAGATATAGAGCAGACAGAACAAGCAGATCAAGAAAATACTAATGAATTAATATATAATCATGATATTAATGATATTAATGAAGAAAAAAATAAAAAAATAGTTATAAATGATATTGAAAAAAATTTACTTGATGATAGTGATAATATAGAGAATAGTAAAATTATGATTGAAGATATTGATGATACTGCAGATCAAATCTGCAATATACAAAGTAATAAAGAAGATATTAATCAAATAAGCAACATGCCAAAAAGTGAAAAAATTAAAGATCAAAATCAACTTTTAGAAATGTTGGGAGTCAATTCAAAAGTCACATCTAATACATTTGATGGAATTATAGATGACATTCCCAATATGACAAATTTAAAACCAGGATCTTTAGTTGTTTTGAAAAAAGACAACGTTGATGAACCAGGGAAAACAACTTTACAAGTCTACATAGTCAGTGCTGATTATGACAACAATAATCCAAACTGCAAAGACAGTTTACTACCTATTAATTTATCTCCAGACATTTTGGAAACAGTTACAAATTGCATAAAAGAAATCGAACCACAAAATGTTTGTTAAAAGTACAATGTACTATAAAACTATTTGTACAAAGAGAACACTAATGATACTAATTTCTTTATTCTACAAATAGAATAAATATGTTTTTTTTATATTTATATGCAATCTTTGTACAAATTTTGTAACACTTACAAAATTATGTGGACACTTTTTAATATAGTAATATATATTTGTAATTACTAAAAAATTAAATATTAATAATGTTAATTTAGTCCTTAGTAAAAAAAAGTAGTTTTTTAAAATAATTTAAATTAATATTTTTTTTTTTTTAAGAATATTTGTATCAAAATTTCTTGTCAATCGGATATTAAAAGTGTAGTGAGTATTTAAAGTTTGTAATAAATGTAAATATTAATTTTTATGTTTTTAATAAAATACGTTTTTAGTAATAAAATATTTTAATTACATTTTAAGCCTATAGTGATTTCTTGTTTCTTTTTTATAACAAATTTTTAACTTTAAATTTATATCGAAGCGCCTTATTCTGAATTTCGATTTTATTTTGCACTTTACGTTTGCGCTTTTAGGAACACACACACGAATATATATATATATATATATATATATATTGTTTCTTGCGCAGTTG
>UCOM01001199.1:0-47263 GCA_900474385.1 Ormyrus pomaceus
TAACTCATTGATGAAATTACAAAAGAACGTCCCACCGCCGTCATCTGAAAATGTTAAATTGTCCTCGGTTTCGGAATCGATCAAAATTTGTCATAACATAAAAAGTCCAGTCTTATAAATGGCCATTTCATTAGCAAGGACGCAAAAAAGTTTCACCTCGTTAAATCGAATAGAACACTCGCCGTGGCAAAGGCACCGAGGCAATCGTTAAAACGCGAAACTGAAATTCACGCAGTCCCGAGCTCACATTTTATAATGACCGCACAGGACGCGCGAAAGCCCGGCCGACGCGGAAGCGCAGTCATTGTATTAAATCTCGCACAATGAGTGGCGCGAAATCGTAATTTTTAAATCGAGGCGTAATTTCTAAATGGCCGCCGCCGAGGGCCGGCTTTGACACCCGGCGTCGTAAATTTATAAGTCCAAGCGCACTCGATAAAAACTTGGTACAACTTGTCGCGCGTTCGGGCGCGGGCGCCCCCGACCCGCAAGTTCGCAAACAAAAAACACTCATCGGCGAATTAACGAGCATATGACCTAGTTCCAGAAAGGGAGAGAGAGAGAGAGAGAGAGAGAGAGAGAAGTGCAGGCTCGAGTCTTGCGCGGGAGTCACTTGCCACTTCGATTAACGACCAAACTCCTGTGAAAATGGCGTATTAACTGCAAAAATAGGCAAAGAGACGCGGGGAGGAGGTCTTCCGCGCTGAGAGAATCTTGCAGAGTTAGTCAAATGTATTCGGTGAATAAAACTTTTCTGGAAATGGAATCAGTACTTATTGTGGACTGCAGCGTCATTCGGATATTTTAATATATCTTTAATATATATGTAGTTTTTAAATATATAGTTTCACTCATCAATTTGTTTCTGAATTAATACTTTTTTTTTAAATTTACAATTTTACATTATTGGAAACACCCGTATTCTAATTTATATATAAACATGCATTTATAAATTAATTAAATTCTCAGAGTATATACATTTTATTAAAAATGTATTCGCTAAATTACATTACTGTATCATCATAATTAGTGATTAGTACAATTTTAATTAGTCTAACTCTGATTAAATTAATAATGGTTTATGCAAACTAATTCATGCGTATATTAACATATTATATATTGATTATTTGCGTTGTGCATATAAATACGTACATTGTCAATTAAATTGTAACACTTCCGTTATAAATATACTTTTCACGTTTTATTTCTATTATTCACTATTATGCATCTAATTTGAAAAAGAAGTGCACACGTATTAAAACAATTTCACTTGAAAATTAGGTCTAATCGTGATGGTTAGACAAGATAGATCGAGAAATGCAACGCCGAAGATTGTAATCCGATAAGCAAGAAATATCAATCTACCAAATACCCGAATTTGAAACGCATGAAATGACAGATTCGCGACAATTATCGTGCCCCGTGTCGGGTATGCAAGCGTCGTCGGCAAGCATATCTCGGAATACGTCGATGGCCATAATTGGCTGTCCCAATTGACCTGAATTGCGACGATATTAAGGAGATGAGTGTCACTATTCAGAAAATTCATAAGCAGGTAGATCATCTAGCTTACCACTATTTACCTTTATGACTAGTGTTAACTTAATGTTCATAAATAAAGTTGCCAACTACTAGTGAGAAAGAGAATTTATCACTGGCTAAAATTTTATTTATAAAATGTTCTAAAAGGAAAATTTTTAAATTGCATTTATTTGCTTATATTATTAACATAGTACGCTCTAGGATAATTAAGGTATTCCAAAATATTACAAATTTTTTTAATAAATATGTCTTGCATTATAACAAAATGTTTAAATTTTTTCAATATTCTACACAACGTTTAATAAACAAAGATTTTTTTTTTATATTTGAATTTTTTAAAAAAATATTTAAGCTGAGATAAAAATAACTTCAAAATTTATTTTTGAATGAATTAATAGTTTTATAATTTTTACGTTCGTCCCATTTATATTTGTTCTGCTTACCCAGAAATATTTTAGCTTTAAAGGTCTTAAAATATAAAAAATCATGTTGTAAGCATAAAGTTTTATAGTTTGTTCATAAACGTCATACACGTACAAATTTTCTGCATTTTTATGCTGCGACGTAGTAGAAAAAACTAAATATTTAAATTTTAAATTTCAAAAAAGTTATTTTAGTACTTATCTTGTGCATCGCTCAGTATATAAAAACTTTTTGTATAAATAGCGCCATAGCATTTCTTAGTGTGCATTATTGCTGTATGATAAAATCATTCCACAACGAATTCTAATTTAAAAAGCTAGAAAACATAATTATTGTATAGCGTTAATATAATATCTTTTAGAATAAATTAAATTTACTAAGTTATGCTGTGCACCACACTTATTACAACGTATATTACACTTGCATGCAATTTTTTAGATTTTTCGTGTGAATATTTTTCATAAATATATAAATAATCAGCAAGAAGTTTTTACATATTTTAAGGTAAGATTTATAATTTTTTGAACTCGTTTGAATATACATCTTAATCTCATAATTCCTTATTTCTGAAATTAGACTCCAACTACTCAAACCAAAGAACAACACCATGGCATCTATTAAGACCTTCACTTTTTGTGTATTATTAATCATCAGTTCAGTGCATTCGTACCTGACTCCTGACTCTGCAAAGCAGATGGCAATGAGACTGTCAATAGGTCTCAATCGTGACTTCAACACCACCTACTTGAATAAATTACAAAATATCTCAAAAGAGTTTACTGGAATTTTCAGCGGAGCTTTCGAACAGTATCCGAACCTTTTACGAATAGCCGATAGAATTGAGTTTGTAGAAAGACAAGTCGAGTACATTGGAAACGCATACAAGCACATTTCAGAAATTATCAGCTATCCCGCCAACTTTCGTCAATCTAACCTTCAATACGTTCTAAATGCGTTCCCAAACTTAAGACCGGCTGCTTATAGGATTTTTGTAGAACTTAATGCCAACTTAATAGTTCCAAGTATTTTTGAAATTTTGGCTCACAATCCGGTAAGCATTCTTTTATTTTTTATTTATTTATCAATGACTTTGGTTTTGATTTAATTATAATGAATAGAATTTCTATGTGAATAAACATTCGGGGAAAAGAAACTGGTACTCTTTTATACAATTAAGTCTTTACGTGTTAAGAATAACTTCGTCATAATAATAATTGAGAATAAACTCATCAATTATTTTACAGTTTTCTCATAGTTGATCAATGCAGATTTCTAAATAAATGTGCAAAGAACAAAATGAGTTTATACTTTTTTTATCTTCTTAAACTTTACTTATTTTGTTACTTATAATAGTATCAGATATTGAATTAAAACATACAAATTTTTTTTCTAAACCCTTAATTTAGATTTGTCAAATACCTTAATGTATTTCTATGCTATACGCTGCAATGGCGACAAGACAAATTGTATTTTTTATTTTTTTTTCTTGATATGTCAAAATATGTTTATCACACCATATCTAGCTTGCGTAATAAATTCTGTTTGATACTTAAAATGTTTTCAACTAAAGTTTAGAATTGTGAATTGAAGTTACTGTCATTTCAGGATTCTCAAACAGACTGTGTAACAAAAGAGTCTTCCACAAATCTAATAAATGCAGTTTACGACATTTACGTTTTTGCTGAAATTGAGGCACTTGTAGTGCAACTGTATATTTATGATATACAACAAAAATTACGTGGAGGTACGTTGAAATATTTTTTTATTTAAAAACTTGTCACTAAGCAATGTGAATTATTTTTAGATTCTGTGGAACATCAAAAAAAAGAAGAAATTGAAAATTTTGTCAACAGAATAAGACTTACATTAGAAATTGTGTACAAATCTATTGTTAAAGCTTCTAAAAATCAATCAGATTGTGACGCTAATGAAAATGAAAATGATGATGCTAATGAAAATAATGAATAAAATAAAAGCTAGAATTTATAAAAAAACGAATAAGACAATGAAAAATTTATTCCGCTTCTACAAAAAAATGTTAACGTAGGATAATTTAATTGGTCCAATAAATCTTTTATTGAATATCAAATAATATAGGAATAAAAATCCAGAACGCTATTCATGTTTCGGCCTTAAAGTTTGACATAACGCTGGGGATGAAATCTGTCAATTGAAAGGAGAAGAAGTAGTAGGTTGAAGGATAAAAATAAATAATTCTACGCGGGAAGAGTAATTTTCAAACGGTCGAACAATCGCGAAAAGTAAAAAGGGAATTCGGGGAAAAAGGCATAAAAAATCTTTAATTTTCACGTGAACGTTAGATCTTGCATTATTTATGCAGTCATATCACCGAAGTCATGATTTTCTGCTAAAAGACTATTATAGTTTGCACGATTTTAAAAAAATGCAGTAATATATTTTTCTCTGCAATTTTTTACGCTTTACGCATGAAAGCTAAAAACATTTAATTCTAAATAATCAACTCTAAAACAAATTACCTGAATGAGTTGGGCTGTGCACATAAGGATCATACAATTTAACGTTGTGTGCACTTTATAGCATTGGTGAAATTTATATATAGATAATATTGGACCATGCTAAAGTGTGCACATTTAAATTGTACACGAATCGTATTATACGCCAATTAATTTGCTTTAAACATAGAACATTTCTAACGGTCTCTCGTCTATTCATCAATTTTACGGCATATTTTCCACTTTTTCTCTCTACCTTTCTCTTTCTTAAAGCACTAATTAATGGATCGATGCTGCGCTGAACTCGGCTTTTTTATGTTTTCCTCTATCAGATCCTACCTCATTGAGTGAGGATGCTTCAGTACTTGAATTGCATTATGAATATTCCTCTCAGGCCAATTGATCGATTAAGAGGCGAAAAATTGTCTGTAAGCTTTAATCGCGGAGGAAAATCGCTTCATTACAAGTTTATTACTTTTAAAATGAAAATAAAATTGAAAAACTATCCTCGTAAACTACATCGCAGTCCATTCGGAATTTTGGTTTGTACACATAAGTACACTTAAACAATAGTGCTTATTTTAGCATTGGCGAAATTTTATATATGAATATCGGGCTACATCCTAAACTGTGCACAATTAAAATGTGTATACAATTATTACGTGCATAAATCAACCCACGCCGCCCATTCGAAGAAAGCTGATAACTCATATAATTTACTAAAGCATTAAATTCGTTCGCGAAAGGCATTCGTATGCAATCCTAATACAATATTGGATTATACTCAGCGCAACGGAAGCTCTTAAAGTTGCGCATCCGATTTCCCGGTGCACACAGATTCGGCAGCGCATGCCAGAAAATCGGCAGATTTTAGGCCCCTCATTGTTCCCTCTCGCCCGTCTCTCGCCCCTGTAAATACATTATTCAGAGCCGCCGCCGACGCCGTGAGAGCAGAGAGAGAGATAGAGAGCGAGCTCGTGCAGAAGCGTTGCCGCATCGATTTTAACATAATAATTGTTACGGACTAAAATCAACGGTCGCGGCGCGAGTCGGCGCATAAGCGAGTCGGCCCCCCCTCCCCCTCCCCCGCTATAATGCATTTCTATATGTTGGCCAAATAATGTTATGCCGGGCCGCTCGAGCGTTAAGAGACCGAATGATAATCCCTTTTGATAAACGAACAAATTAATCATCATCTGCCGATGCGCCGCGCCGCGGACGCGAGCGTGGCGGGCGCAGCTCCGCCGTGTTTTACGGGCTGCACGTTTTGCCGGCGCGAATTACCGAAACGTTATTTTCGCCGGCTGATAATGGCCGTATTTTTTACATACATATCCGATGCTTAACCGAGGGGCTTTGCGCAATACTTTTCAGCCGCGCCATTATTCGGCCTGCACGCGTTTTCTGTTTGCTCGGGGGAAAATTATCGATTTCATTACGGGTTTATTTTATGCTCGCGTGCGATGTGTAAAGAAAACTTTTTTTTTTTTTTTTTTCATTTGTGTACTTTGTTAAGCTTGTCTTTCAGATTATTGGATTTTATGCATTAAAAGGACGGCGACCGGGTGATGGAGATGGGAACGTAAATTTCTGTTTATCATAGGGGAATACTTCGAGGTATAATTTAATTTAAAAATTCTGATTTATTTGTAAAACAGAAATTCTAACTGTAGCTTGCCAACCTGTGCGATGTTTTCGGGAACAAAAGAGCAAGTTAAAATGCAAATTTCTACTATTAAAAATTCACTAATTAAAGAGATACAATTTTCTTGTTAAAATAACGGTTTTTCGAAAAGTGCACTTCGCAATTTTCACATGTCCAATTAGCGTTACAAACATACAGCGAATTAATTAAATAATCCATAAATTGTTTTCCGGAAGTCATTTAAAAATGTTTCAAAAAACTTTTTCTTACTAATTACGCTGAAGCGTTACGCAGGTTCAAGTGTCTAGTCGACGTACTTTTTAAACCCCGTAATAGTAATTACCGTTTGTAAATGTGAAAAATGTAACTTTTTAAAAACTTTAATTCACGTTTCAAGTGCAGCAAAACATTTAAATCCTTTTTTTAATAATGAATAACGATTTCACTATTATTATTATATAGCTTCTTTGCTTATTACTCGCAAATAAAGCTTCCTAGTGCCTCTAAATAAAGAAAGCTAAATCCTACGTCCGCGCAATTATGTCACGCGGCTTAGCTTTATCCAGACGAAAAACTCCTCGCGACGAGCGGCTGCAGAATTATCTTCGAAAAGAAAGCTATATAATGCTCGCCTCCACTCCTTTTACGGCGCATTTCCTCTCCTGCTCTCGACGGGCCACAATTTTTCTTATATCATCTCCAAACCCAGGCGCGCAGCGATCCTCGTACATAAAGTTGCGCGCGGTTGGCTGCGCCCGCGATGCAATTTGCTATTTCATAACCACTAAAAACGTTAGTGCTGCACCGAGTGCAGCAGCTTCTCTCTCTCTCTCTCTCTCTCTTCCTTCGAGCAAATTGCGTATAAGCGATTTCTCGGGGCGAATCGAGCTCTCTTTTGAGTGTCTCGCTGAGGCTAGAGGAGTTCAAGGCCGAATGAGAGTTTATTAAGGCTGAGATTGCGATTGCAGGTCGGATGGAACGGCTAATATTGGGGGGGGAACGAAAGTCGGGAAAACAATTTGCATGGGGAAAATCTACTTGTTGCAACGGAATATTTGCCCGCCAACAATTCTTTGTAGGGGATTGTTTTTGTTCTTTAATCGAAACAGAAACAAGGGACGAAAATAAAGTAATTTGGTTGGCTGATCTTAACGCGTTTTATCTACTTGCTTGTACTTTTTTCAAGCTTTTCTGGACAATTCGCTTCTGAATTATTTTTAGTCAAATCTTAAATATTAATGCCACGCAGAATATTTAATGTAACAAGTCAAAGCTTCCAAATATCTAAATCCCTGAATATTTGCGAGGGTAAAATACGATTATTATCAGTGAAAGCTCTTTGTGCTGATAAAAAACTTGCATTGATCGATCTAAATTTATTATTATATTATTATAAATTTATGCAATAAAATACGTTAAAATAATTTTTATAAAACAAACTTAAAAAATAAGAATTTAAATGTAAAACATACTTTTTTTCAATTCTTTTCAAAGTTCTCATTCAAAAATTATATCATCTTACATGACCTAGTAACGAAAGTTGGATCTAAAGGAAATCACGTAAACGCAAACTGACTTACACAGTAATATTGTTTTTACCTACCTGTATGTTATATCTCGTGACCTCAAGAACATCAAATTCATTTGCGACTTGGATTTAAAAACATCGGTACTCGCGGATTTTCCTTTGATTATAAGTAAAAAGCGATTTTATTCAAAAGAAATCCAGATGAAAAATTGAGGAAAAAGTATTATGAAAGATTGAATAAGAAAGGAAAATAAAGAGAGTAAAAAAGCTTAGGGTGAGGGGAAAAAGCAAATGTTGTAGATATACATAGATAATATTATGCATGCAAAAGCAAATAAGCTAACAGATACACATACAAAGAAAGAATACAAATACGTATACACGTATATACCTATTGGGAAAAGTAAAAAAGAAAAAGAATCGTTCTGAATCGAAGGTTCATTTCATGGCGAGCTTATATTGGACTCGGGGATAGTAATAAGGCCATTTTTCATATATACACATAAAATTTTGCGTGGGCAATTTCTTTCCTGATATTATTGTACTCAAAGAACATTGTCCAATTTATAATCTCGAACGGATTGAAATTTACTGTTTATAAAAAAATTAGGTTATAATTACGGAATATTAAATAAAAATAACATTTTTAATGCATTTAACATAATTTTATTAAAATTAATTTTTATTACAAGTCTTTTTAATAAAATTATTTATAATTCACGCTATTTAACCTGATTTCTAAAAAAATATTATTAAATTTGAAAAAATTTAAAATGGCAGTGCATAAAAGGCAGGATAAAAAAGCGGAATTCAAAGCAATGAAAAAAGCAAATTATCGAGATGCTCTATAGATATAAGTGAACCGCCCAGCGGTATATATTTACAATCCTGCCATCTGCACAGGCGATTTGAATAATTATTGCCCGATAAATATGACTTTCAGACACCCAACTGTATTCGCCGACTGCCTGCGTTGCTTTTTAGCGCAAATTTTCACGGCTTTTTCAATATTTTAAATTGTTTAATCGCTCGATTCTCTTTAATTCTTATTATTACTATTGCATTTTCTGATGGAAGTTTAATGCCGATATTTTGTTCAACTGCTGACTCGATAAATTCAGTTTTTTTAAAATGATTACCTGACTTCTAATTAAAAGCTTTTTGAAA
This sequence comes from Ormyrus pomaceus, assembly GCA_900474385.1. Classification (NCBI taxonomy): domain Eukaryota; kingdom Metazoa; phylum Arthropoda; class Insecta; order Hymenoptera; family Ormyridae; genus Ormyrus; species Ormyrus pomaceus. Next base: position 8,780 of record UCOM01001199.1, read on the forward strand.
TTGTAAAATTATATTTGCCCAACGAATAACATGCAAACTGAATTTGGGATTATATTAAAAAGTAATTTTCGAATTTCATTTTTTTTAGGCTTTACATAAAAATTGTATAATTTCTCGGTTAACTTCATGCTTTGCAGTAAATCATTTTTAATTAAAAAAGTTTATTTTACCAAAATTTCGTGTTTTTAATTGAGAAAAAACAAGTTTTAAAAGCGTCCTACAAACAGCTGTTACGTGTCACTACTAAATATTTTCCCCTGTAATAATGAATAAACAAGAGATGTCTTCTCTTTTTTTCAATTTTATATTAAAACGCAAATGCATTATTCGTGATAAAACGCACATAAAAGGACAAAACCAAAAAATCAAGACGGGGAGAAAATCCATTTATCCATTTATCCGATTACAAAAAAAGGGCGCGGAGCGCGAAATGTTATTACGACTTCATTTGCACGGGTGTAGATCCAATTACAGCTTTATTGGAATCAAAGCTTATCGAAAGCTCTCGCAAAATGCTCACGCGCGTTTCCCACTTCCAGCATTATTTTTTCATCCTCGCAGCCGACTCGATATAAAAGGTTCGCCCCCTCTTCTTGACTCGAGGATATAATAATCCCTTGAAAATTCGCTTCCTCGTTACAGGGGGGGGGGGGGGTATTGGCCGAGAGAATAAGAGTTTAATTAATACCCTGTAATAAGGCCGAGTACTCACGCCCCGAGCGAAAAGTGACATGGATACGTAATGCGGAGAGGGTGGAACGACTTTCAATTTGGTCCAACGATGGGAAACTTGCGAGATTCGACTGCTGAAAATGCTGGTTGAGTGTATCGAGAAGTTACTAGATCATATAGATTTTGATGGTTTTCGGAACGCTCTGATAATCTCATTAATTTTTCAATAAACTTAGTACCAATTACTTATACTTATTTGCATTTTATTTTTCTAAAAGATTTGCTTACCTCGTAGAACAAAGAAACCAACTAAAAGGAAATAATTCAATTTGAAGATTAAAAGTAAATATGAAGAGGTAAATGCAACTTAAATACCTATATATTATCCGAGAAAATCTTTCCGATCCACATAAAGCTTTTTAGCAGCGAATAAACTTCCTTTTCAGCTGAAAACTTTCTCCACATTGCCCAAGTCATTTTCTAAATAAGTTCCGGGAGCATTTTAACGATTGATAACGAGTTGATAACGAGACGCAGGGCGAAGGCAGGTGGAGCGCTAACAGCGATTTGTGTTTCGACGCGGAATTGCGAGAAATGGGACAAGTAGAAGCTTCTCGGAATTAAAGCTCTTTACTAATTAACTCAAGCTTCGCCGAGGGCTCGGAAGAATTTAAAAATACAATTAGAACGTAGTCCTTGAGGATAGAATTTACATGGCGGCGCCGGGAGGGAAAAAAAATGCCGAGGTAAGGAACGCGGGGAACAGGGAGATAGATTTACAGTAACAACGGGAGAAAATTAGAGAGCTCAGTCGCAAAAGTCACCGAGAGACGGAGAGATTTAAAAGGAGGCAGGAGGAAACGAGGAAGAGGAGGATGCGACCCCCTTTACCTACTTTGCGACTTGTTTACTCGAGGCGAACGCGAGCGCGTGCTTTACAATTAAGGCAATCATCATTTAATCGAAAATTTAACTAGCTAAGAGCCTTTGCTTTTCGGCGCTCCAGCCATTTCCTAACAAGCTAACGTCCTTTATTACCACATCTCCGATGTGTAAATTTCTTCTTTTAAGACAAAAATTCCTGTAGCCATATTTAATTAATGTTAATGTCACGATTTTAAGTAATTTAAAATTTATAGAACTTCTAAAATTTGAATTTTTCAAAGTAAAGCTTGCCGGCGAGCTGTTGAATCCTGCCCTGAATGTCCCATCCTGAATATTGATAACTAATACGAGTCCATTATTAATGCATTGATTAAGCTTTTTGAAAAATGAATGTCTCAGAAATTCATAGTCAATATGGTTCCACAGAATTATATGACCAATTTTCATATTGAATATACATTGACAACCGGCGCCATGAATATGCAATTAACAACAGTGTGTACCTGTATAGATGAACAAACGTTTACTACAATTCAAACGTTAATAACGCTGTTGAAACGGTTTATTATTTAAATATTTATCCGCCATATTAAGAACTGTAAATTTTATTTCGGATATTGGCATACACACATGTGATTGATTGAAAATTAAATAAAAAAATCATTGCATTTTAAATGCAGTTGACGTTTTAATATTCTCAGTGATTCATAATTCAAAAGGGAGCAGGTCAAAAGTATTTTCGATTTTATTTCGAAAATGCACTGGATTCTATAAATCCGAGTTATTTGCAATAAATAATATAATTTTTTCATTATCATCTCAAAAGGACTGTAATATTCGAAATTTTTTACAAAAAATGCATTTATTAAAAATTCCTTTGTTCAAAGCTAAAATTGGATCAGATTTCGAAATCAAATTTTACAATACAAAATTTTACAATAAGTACGCAGTTTCTACTCCAGCTAACTTTTCCAATCACCTCTCCGAAGGACACAAAAAATCCAGCTGAACTCCTTTCTAAACCAGCAGCAGAGAGCCGCGCCGGTCCGCGAGATTATGAAATTTCAGCTCGCAGGAACGCCGGCGGCGGCGATTTTTCACGGATTATCCAAATTTAACGAGGAGGCCAAAGCCCGGACGGCTGATTTAGTATACGCGGGCAGGGCGCCGCAAAAATGGGGGCAAACTTCCATTCCATCCGGCTCTGCCCGGATACTGTCACATTATTTGCCGCTTTCGCGCGACCGAAATAATTTATGCCGCCGGCCGATTGAGCGACGCGTCGCGTCCGCGATTGATAGTGTTTTGAAAGCTCGGCGCTTTCCGATCTTTGATTTTTTTTTTTTTTTTTTTTTTTATCCCCCGAAGCCAGTGTGAAAAATATGTTTCAATTTTTCGTCGTCCGCTATACGGTTTGTCGCGACGCGAACCCAGTCGAAAAGCTTTCGTCATCGAGTTTCGAGAGTCAAAAGGAGTAACGCGGAACAGGCGAAAAATGATTCTCGAGAAAGAGTGTCGGCGCAAATTCACTTATTTCGTTCGTTTGCGAGTTAGCTCGCTCGATGGCGAAAGAGAGCGGGTCTCTATCTGCGTTAAATTTTCACCAATGGAGCTCCTCCTGCACTTGCGAGTCGAGTAGATACATGGAAAATGCTTTAGACTTTGAACAAATAACTGTTATTTTGCATTTATTTATGCGCTTTAGTCGAGGAGCTTTTTAGTCGGGACGTTTTACCATTTTTTCACATTTTCAAAAACTTTAATAAGGAAGGGTAGGTTACGACTGCGTCTGAAAACTTACGTCGGTAATCATTAAGCGTTTAATTACGTACATTTAAAAAGGTTAAGACTTTTAAAAATAATTAAGATGTAGTTTAAAAATTCGTATATAAGCTGTAGAAAGTACAGTAAATTCTTATCGTTTAGTCATAAACTATTACATTATTTAACCACGAAGATTAAGGGGCACATATTCCTTTGTTCCTCAAAAAAAACAGTCGAAAAACCAAATTCACGGGCATTCCCCTCCGTAAATTCATCACTCGTAAAGTTGCGCCTTAAAAGGCGACACTCCCAAGAATTCCTCCGCAAAAGCCGGAGAATTTAAGAAGGAAATTTAACGGAATCGATTACGGCGGAATCAGCTTATTACAAGAGGCGGTGGCGGCGCATAAGGCAGTGTCACGTCGCGATAAATCCGCCAGACGCTCTCTACACTCGGCGCGCTGCACAATGAGCGAGCCGCTTGCGCTTGATTTATGTAGGCTGCACCCTCCCTTTCTTTCTTTCCTTCCTTCGTCTGTCTCCTCTCTCCCTCCCGCCCTCTCGCTCCCTCTCTCTCTCTCTCTCTCACTCTCTGCCGCGCGGGGACACGCTCTGGCTTAATTAGCCCTGGCCTTTCTGACGACGGCGAGCTTTTCGCCGTCGATTGAGACGAGCCGCTGCTCTCCTTCCGCGGACTGCTTTCCGTCGCCCTAAGAGCAATTCATGCAGAAAGCGAGCCTTCCTGCAGTATGGATTTTTCGGTTATTTTCCCAGTGCTTTCTAACGGTTTCGCGCGACTAATTTCGCGTGCTTGGCACTTTAATTTTGTTGAAAAGGATATTATAATATAACGAAAGGAAATAATATTGTTTTCTAAGAATTTTATAAAAAGGACTGAACTTTAAAGTATTTAATAAAGGTTTCCTTGTAAAATTTACATCGACTGTTTGCAGTGATTTTAGATTGGCAATTTTAATTTTTAATTGGAGTATTTTTTTTTAATTTTGATATTTTTAAAACAAATGAATTTTAAAAAATAACAACTTTTCAATTTCAATAAAACAAAAAATAAATTTACAAGTTCGTTAACGTACTTTTACATCAAAACGACACTTTGGAATGTTTTCAATACATTTTCATTAATTTGGAGCTACAAAAACTTTCTCTAAATAGAAAAAAAAAGACAAAAAGGTTACATCTCACAATGAACTAACTATCCATTCACAGCCACTTAAAAAGCCTGACAACATTAAAAATCACAGGCACACGAGGCCACGGGGTCGGTCATTTTATTCACAGCTTCAACTTTTTATTCCGCTCGCGAAAGAGAAAGAGGTAGAGAGAGAGAGAGAGTCGTAACAAGCTTCGTCGCGCGGCAACTTGTCCTTTTCACGCGCGATCTAATTGAATTTTACGCCTGGATGGCTTTCGCCGACGCTCGGCCCAAATAATTATTTGCTATCTCTAACGCTTCGCGGAAGTAAGAAGCGCGCATCTCTTCCCATTGTACCGCTCAGAACAGAATGGACACCGTCCCCGCTTTCGTGCTCTGCAAAATGTTGTTTACGTCTTTTTATCGCCCGCGGTTTCCTCCTGCCTTTTTTTAATGCTGTTTTGTCGCAGCTTTCGCGTATCGCGATAATGAACAACGTATATGCTGGCAATCAAAACGGCGAAAATTACGTGCTCGAGAGTAGTTGATTTTTTTTTTCCGATTTCGCCTCAAACGATCGATTGAGTTTCTCAAAGTAATTCTTAACTCTCGACCGAAGTCGATAAAAGTCGTAAAAACCAAGGTTAAAAATTCTCCAACTTAACAATCGCACCTAGATCTAACATTGAGCGACCTTGACCGCGGTTCTCCGCCTAATTAATTGAAAACTTGTTCAATTTCGCTCGAGCTCGTTTTTTTTTTTTAAAAAGCGGAGAACTGTATATCTTTCCTCGTTCGCTGGCTCGATCAAAGCCGGCGATAAACCTTCGGCCGACAAACGGCGAGAGCTAAAAACTTTTCTAATCATCGAAAGAAACGAACGCATGACAGCGCTTCAGCCGTCTAGGAGAGCGCCGAGTTTACGATCGAAAGGTCAAAGCTTGACCCTCGGGTATCGGCGAAGAAAGGGTGCCTCGGCCCGTCTTTGAAGAATATATGTCTCATTGAGGATCCGGTGCTTGCTTAAATTTGGCCCCCTCGCGGGAAAGGCAACGTCGCGTTGAATGAAGCTCGACGGCGTTCCGACACTTGACCCATTTTAACGAGCTTGGGCATCTATGTAGAGAGAGAGAGTGGGGGGCGACCCGACCTGCAGAGATTACGCGGTCAAGATACGCGCGATCCTTCCTCCTATAGCTTCTGGCTTTCAGAATTTTCTTTTTTTCCTTTCGTTATTTCTTTTTTTTTTTTTTTTTTGCCTTTCCCTTTGGGGAGGTCGGGATATATAGAGAGCCCGGCTCGTTAAAGATACGAATCATTTCGCTTTCGCGTAAAACTGATGAGTTCCCACGGACTCTCTCTCCCTCTTTCTCGCTCGCTTTATTAGCCCCTTGCCTCCTTTTTTTTGTTCGCACTCGTTTTGCTTTTATCTCTGTGTTCAGATCTGCACTGGGGGGCTTATTTTGTTAATGTCGGTGCTTTTGACGGAGAGAAATCAAAGGCCTCGACGTCTGCATCGGTTTTCGAGGTCAAGTGTGGCAATGAAATTCTCAATTTCTGGAACGTTATTTTCAAATGATTTATTTCTGGAGCATGAAAGCGAGCCGCTTTGAATGCCCGCTGCTGATTAAACGCAAGAAGTGTCTCTAACTGACTTTGGAATTTTTTAAAGCCGATGTAACCTGGAGGTGCACTTGAAAAAATACCAAATCTTGAAATATTTATTTCGATTTAAATCCAATTTTTAATGTTGCAAATAGTAAACACAAAATAATTAAAGTACGGATTATAAGTTTCTGCTTGCTTTAAAACAAGCATTAATCTCGCATTTTCCGAGAGCAACGAAACGAAAAAATCAGCGATGCGCCGTTATCAAATGCAGATGAAAAGTAGGCGATCAGATTTTTTGCCGCGACGGATAACGCATTGGTTACTTTTCTGAATGGATATAGTACTTTCACGGCTGACAGGATAAGGATCCTCACTTCCGACGCCAATATCACCAATTTATATTCGGCATTAAATTATAAAAAAAAAAAAAAGCGCGAGAGCAGCTCAACTGTGAGGAGATTCGAAGCCCGGGTTAGTCCCCGAGGAGGACTCGCAACCGAAACCGAATGCCCAGCCAAGCGAAGGTATTTGGAACGCGCTGGTCAGCATACCGCCTTTGTCTACGCATCTTATTATCCCGCTCGTATTTTTCCGCGCAGTCCGGCATTTGCAGACTCAAAATATCGGCGCGGAGAGATTTTTGCATTATGTATTTTTCAAATTGATCGAGTCACTTTGGAAAAATGCGCAGCTGCAGAGCTGACTAATGTTTGCGCTTTCGATTTTCTGATTTTTTTTTTTTTTTTTTTTTTTGCTTTAGCGAAGCTTTCAGCTTATCGAAGCGGCTACATTTTTCAAACCCTCCGCGCGAAGGGGATTAAAACAATCTTTTTCAAGCTTTTAGATGCTTTTTTCGCTTAGAAAAAAATGAGTAAAGGGTTGGGCGCGCTGCGATTTTTCTGTATATATTCAATATTCACAAAGTCTGCACATCTTTTAATCCAGAATAATTTTGACGCACGAATTTCGGCTTTAAATTCTTGATCCAAAACAAAAGGCAAAAAAAAAAAGAAAAAAAAAACAATCACCCCCGCAAGTGAAGACAACCCGTACATCTAAATTAATTAAAATGAAGCCCGCAGTTAAAAGCTGGCAAAAAGCTCCCCCAGGTAATCTCGCCTAGAAAATTCCCAAACTAAAACAAAAAGCCTCGGCCTGTACAGTTATCATCCCCTCGCCTTAAAAAAAAAAAAAAAGGTATATAGCAGGAGCCGTTCCTATCAGACCGACCGATCTTGGCCAATATTCGCCGAGCTCGCTCCTGGCTGTGAAAAATGATGTCGCCTATTAATGCTGACGTCTGAAATGAGCCGAGAGGCATAATTCCGGACGCTTACTGTATGAGTGTAATAACGAAGTGGCGGCTGTGGCGGCGGCGGCGGCGGCGGCGGCGAGAGTTTCATCCCGGGGTGCAGCGCCGTCCAATCGAAAGCTCCGCCTGGCGCTGGCACGCGCACCGCTGGAAAACGGAGTTTACTTGCTTCCTCGTTTTTTCGGGTTTAGAGCGTCGGCTTTTTTGGCCAAGGGCTTCCGGGGAAGAGTTAATTAGGAGAAATGGCCGCGAGGTCTTATTCTATCGACTTGCTCCGGCTTATTGGATTAGTTGTTTATTCGAGATTTGTGCAGTCTGCGTGCGCTTTTTAAAATTTAAACAGGGCTCTTTTTTAAATTGATTTTTTGCAGCACGCGCGAACTATACTTCTTTGTTGTGTTTATTTTATTTTTTTTTTAAAGGAATTTTGTCAGCATTTAAAATACAAGAGGTAACATAATAGCTGCTTTATATTCCAAGTATACATTTTTCATAAAAACGTTATTTGAAAAAGTATTTGTTATATAAACAATTGTTAAAATGTACATGTTTGCTATTATATTAATCTCCAAATTTATTATTTGTATAAGCTTTCAGACTTTGTAAAAGATATAGTCGTTAATTTATGAGAAAACTTTATTTTTCACTTTTTATAGATATAATAAATGAATAAACTGGACTTTTTAAACATTTACTAAATTCTTCTCGACTTTTTAAAGAAATATAATTATATATTTATTTTTTTCAAAGCCGCACAATAACACATTATACCTCCGAGGCTCACAACACCCTCCTTGTCAAACTCCCTGGAGAATTTGATGAGTCTATTGAAAAGCTGATAACAATGCTCGAAGTCGATATGCGGAGACCTCTCGATAATATTAGAACGGCTAGTCTCTTTCACGGAGTATTACAGCTTCTTCCAAGGGTTTAACGTATCCTGAAGACCTTACTCTATTATTTGTTCCAAGTAATTCGTGTAAAGGTGTCCTAATTTCCAGCATGAAGTGTTCTCGTGAAGGCTCAACTCTGTTACAAAATGCTGTAACCTGTAATATGACAAAGTTGACGAATTTTTATTTAATATTTTGCCACTTAAAGATTAAAGAAATTAAAAGTTACTTTTAAAATTTCAATATTATTATTGTTAAAATTGTAACTGTAAGACCAACTATGTAAATGTCATAAGAAAAAAAACCTGTTTAAAAGTTCTTGGAAAATTTAATTTAAGTTGTACATCTAATCTTATCGAATTTTAATTGAATTTTAGAATTTAGTGCATTAACAGAGGAAAATGCATTTATTCGAAGAAATAGGAGTAAGAAAGTTCTACCTTATTAAAACTTATCAAAATAGATTGATATTTTCACGATAAAATCTGTTTTACAGTTCCAACTCCATACTATCTTTAGCTTGCTATCTTTCGAGACATCTTGTTAGGAGAACTTATAATTAACATTTCTCAATACTGACGATAACATTTAAATGCATGTAGGCGACTGAATTCCTAAAGACTTATAAACGTTATATGCTGTACAAATTATGCACAGTCCCGATATCAAAGTTAAACTTTACTAATTTGAAAAACGCCATTCTACCTTCAAAAAACTCGAAATTCTCAACTTTATTTAATTGAATTCGCTTTAAAGCAAAATCTCGGCGTGTTCACAACGGACGTTCCTCGGCAGCTGCGCTCGTGCATTTAATCAGTAAACTTCCTAATTAGCCATCATAAGTATCGCGCATTTACGTCTACATGCATAACAGAAGCGCGTTCATTTCGATCCCGCAACACGAGATAACCTAATCTCGGCAACCCCTAATGAACGCATTGTCGTTGAAAGCACACAAACTAATCAATGCAACCAGTCGACGACCGAGAAAAAGAATTCAGAGCAATCGCCGCCGGTTAAATACCGTATGGAATTTTGAAATACTGCCAGAACGGGGAGCGCTGAATTCTAAGGAAATCGAAAACAAAGGCCGACGCTTTTTGCGCACTTACTTGTTGCGTACTTTTTTCTGCGTTTCATGCATGCTTTAGTCGCTGAAGTGAATTCGAGTCGAAAATAGAGTTGCGTGCGAGTTGGAAATTGTTTGAAACAAGCTGAATTTTTAGACCTCTTATTTCCGGAGATTTCAACTCGGAAATATTTTTATTTGTTTCAATTCGACGACGGAACATTCATGATATAATATTCGTCAATAAAAAGATTTGCATTAAAAAAAAAAATTTCGATCGAAAATCAAAAATCCTGAGCTTCGTTTTTAGCAAAGAAAAAAAAGTATTATGGTTCTTTTGTTTTTAAGAAAAACGTGTTTTTTTTTTAAAAAAAAAGCTTATAACTCTTAAATTAAATTAACAACTGCTTTGAAAAATCTGTTAGTAATTCATAATATAAGTAGCTACAATACAAAAACTGAAAAAAATGAGTTTTCAGTGTCCAATAATTACGGGAGAAAAAAATGATTCAATTGACGTGAAATTTTTTGAAATGGTAAAATTTTTGTATATTTAATAAGAGTTAGTTACATTTTTAAAATAATGTATTAATTTATTTCAAGTTTGAAGTATTAGTTTAAGTTAATTAAGTATAGTATAAACATAGGAATGATAAATTAGTTTATAGGAAGTTATTAAGTGCCATTCAATTGGTAGTTTTTTCATTATTAAACCATGTTTATGCAATAAATATTTTTATATGTATAATGGCTCAAATCAAATATTATGTTGCTGGCTTTAAAAAGGCACTATACTTTTAATTCAGGATCTCGCCTCCATTTTGTTGCATTATGAAATTAGTCGATTAACAATCCTTCACCGCCTATAGTTTTTTCATTATTAAACCATGTTTGTGCAATTACTTTTAAACATATATATAAGGGCTCAAATAAAATGTTATTTTACTGGCTTTAAAATAGATTTCATGTATGAACTATTACTATAAATATAGGAACGATAAATTAGTCGGGAGGAAGCTACGTGCCAATGAATTGGCAGCGGTTTTATTAAAATATCGACATTTATAAAAAGCAGCGTTTCTATAAAGTACACTGAATAATAAACGACTCCCTAATCTCCTTTTTTCACAGATTTTATTTCGGAATCGACGCAAATAAGCCTATTAACGCTATTTTGTAGTTTTTTAAGGGATATTTCTAATTTATAAATAATTTATAAGGGGGTATTAATTTATAAATAAATTAATCGGGATTTAAAGCGGGCTTTAAAAGCTCCATAATCCAGAATATATTCGGAGAGCTCGTTCCAGGAAAAAATCTGTCCGTTCATTAATATTCAGGCGTGCGGCCGCCTGGCTTAATCAAATTTTAATAGCGCGCTGCTAATGCCGCGCTGTGCCGCGTCCTCTCAAAACTCTCCGCGAGCGGGACTAACTTTCGCCTTTTCCGCAAAATTAGCGACTATTGAAGGATTTTCACGACTGCGGAACCGGGAGAGAGAGAGAGAGAGAAAGAGAGAGAGAGAGGGTAAATTCGCGGTATTTCATTGCCTGTCAAATTAGTCGTTAGTTACATGAATCTGCATGGTCGTATCAAAACTTTGGCTTCCCCTCTGATTTCGCTGCGAATGAATTTACGATCGCGGAGCGGCGTAATCTAGTTAAGTCGATGTACAGGTGTAAAATCAACTCGAACAATGCTATTTTCTGAATTACATTGTGCCGGCTGTGCCCTAGTTGGGATTTTGAAATTAAGCGCCCGTTAACGAATCCGTGCAAACTGAAAAGCATCTTTCTGCTTGAAAGATTGCTGTGCTTTTTGAGAAAATTTATTTCGCGTAATTTATGAAAACGTGAAAAGTTTAGAAATCGAAATAGTAATTTCATTACGATACGTTAATTTGCTTATTTGATTTTATTACTTATAATTAAAAGGCAATATTACAATAATTGAATTCTGTTGAATAAAGAAAGAAATTGATCGGTTTCCCATTTGAAATTCCTCTTATTAGAACAATGGGACATGCACAGAGAACGTTTTACGTCACCCACTCAAAGTTCAGTCAACTAGAGCAGTGCCGAAACTCGCTATCAGTACAAAATTGGCGACGAATGATTTCTCGTCGAGCGGATGCTAATTGAATTTCAATTAACGTCGCGTCGGCACTTGCGCGGATAGGAGCAGAAGCGAAGGGAATCTTCTCCGCTCGGCTATACGATTTCCGGGATCTTGAATGTCGCGTGACTACTCTATGTGGAGCGTTTAATGCCGAATGTCCATAACTTTCATAATTGCTACGTAATTTTCGAAGCTTCCAATAAACTTATTTCTGTACTTTTATGAAATAATAAAGCGTTAGTCCTGAACTTTCCCTTTTAATGTATTCACGTGATTATAATGGGGGTTCATTGAACCAGAGTCTATACTTTTTATTAAGGCTTTTCTTATCTTGATTTATAAGCTCGTAACATCTTTTGGATCTAACAAAAACTACATTACTGTATAAAAATTAATTCAGCAGAAAAAGTTTTTCGAATTTATTGAAAGATTCTAGTTGATAAAAATAATATTTTTTTCTGTAATTGCCGATTTAAATCTCCATAATCGTTCGATTCGAGAAAAGATATGTTACTGGTTTTGATCGAACTACCTTTCTATCATAAAATTCTACTCATTACATTTCAGAATCGCAGCTACTAAAACAGAAAACATTTATCGAACCTCCGAAATCGTTAATCTTCCCTCGTAACGCAATCTTTGAATAGTCTAATACTAGCAAACGACAAGTGTCGTAAAAGTCCCGCGATTTATTACCAGCGCATTACAGCCTCGCTGTGTACTATAGAAAGCGCTTTCGCAGTTTCGAATTTCTAGCGTTCTTCTTCAAGCCTGCCGCTAACTAACTAATCGCGGCATAATCTCACTCCTCGCCGATGTTGCTCGATTTTTTTCAAGAATATTGCCCGAACCTCCTATTGTAGCTCGCTACGTCCGGATGATTGATCGAGCTGCGTACTGCGAGCGAGAGAATCGATTAGAAGGCGATACTTGACCCGAGTGGACTTCCGGCCGCAGATTTGCGCGGTTTCATTCGTTTAGACGGGCGTAATGGCCTGTCGTATATTACGCCTACCCGGGAAATGCGAGCGTTATATTCTTGATTTTCGCGGCAAAAGCAGAATATAAGTGGTCTTTTCAAAAGTAGAATATAATCCATTAGTGAATAATTCTAGATTGCTCTTAGTTTGCTATTTGATAATTTATTACTCAAAAAGTAAAGAAATAAAGATAGACATTGAAAGTTTCAAGGAACAAGGACTTAAGAATAAGTTATATTTATTCTGAGAAAGTTTTATTAATAGCATAATTTTTCTTCATTAATTTTATTTTCACAACTGTTGAATTCCTCCTGAAAAACGAGTCCTAAATATCAACGAAGAATGCTTACTTTACGTTTTTTTTTCTTCTGGAAATAACGTAATACGCTCGTAGAAACGAGCACTTGCATGTACATCTATTCAATTTATCTACATACCGGAGCACCCTTTAAATATTGCATCTGATATTTCTTTATGCTTCGTCCCGAACACGATCCCTTATCCGCAAAATTGCGCAAAGCTGCATAGCAAATCAACCATAACAATTATTACAAGCCAGCAAACAGCCGCGACTGTATTTATTCGGTTCCCCGAGCGAACGAAAAAAAAAATAAGCACAAAAAGCCCCGCGAACCATTTAATTGAGCCACAGCCAAAATCCAATATCCAGTAAAATGACAAGCCGTCTGTAACCAGAAAGCCTCGAAGAGCCGGCCTTTGTTCTTTTCTTTTTTCAAAATTACGACGTTAAACTAATCCCTCCGCAGTTCTCCGCGCGGAAGGGACAACAAGCGCTTATCGGCCGGATCTAACGGGGTAATCGAAGCGAGGAAAAACATTTTCAATTCCGGCCGATGGAGCTATATACGCGTATCGCAGCCCGCGATCAAAATGATGTATACGCGCGAAGTTTCGCGCAAACGCGCGCAAAACTTGCTAGGGCCGCAATCCCCGAAAACACAATGCAATACTCGTTTCGAAGCCGCGGCGATCGAAGCTGTGCTGGTGCGTGTGCCGCTGTTGCCGCGCTGCCTGCCTCTGTCAGCGGCGCGTCACTGAATATTGCGATGGATGCCTTATCCAAATTCGGCAGTTGCAGGCTCGCATTATTGTTATTGCAGCCGCCGAGTGTAATAACCGCGCGATCGTACCGGGTTACATGTCATGAATAATTACGGCGCTGTTGAGTCCTTGGCTAATAAAGTTCTGCTTTGGCATTTCTTTAATTTTGACGAGCTTTTAATTCTATTCGGAGCATGTTTACCACTGGGGATAATTAAATTCTAGCAGGTATCTACTTTTGTTAGCCAATTTAATCTTCTTTCTTGGCGGCAACTGCTTTTTTATTCCAACATTGATGTATTATTTTTATTCTCAAATTTACATTAAAAATATTTTTTATAAATATTAAAATTATTTTATATTGAAAGAGTAATAATAATTCTGACCAGGTACTTAATAAATGTTCTATTTTTTGACGTTTTCAATGAATTTCAGTAGAATTATATGCAATGTCGGTTTTCACCTTGCAATATAAAATCCCAGTACAGTTTCTGATGGAGATTATTTTAAGCTTATTTCCGGGAAAGCCCGTATTAGAGGATTGAACTGAATTTATAACATCTCTATATAGTAGAAAATCAGCCAGATATCCATTTAACTGATGCATATTATATTACCTAAATTAGCAGAATAATCTAGACGATTTTCCAACGGAGCGTGATAAATCTATCATTTTATACAACCGTGCCAGTATTATTACTAACGCATTTGTATATCGCCTGGCAGCGGCTCTAATTTATAGCCGTTGAATATTCACACCAAAGCCCCCTAAAAAAAAATTCTCAATCCCAACTAATACTTTCAAATTAATCCCGATCGACGTCGAATATCGGCGGCAAAAAATCAATTTAATATTCTTAAGCCAACATCTTCCGCGCGGCGGGATAAAAGAAGGCGGCGACGACGCGACGGCAGCCAAGTTCACCAAAAATTCATAAACAGCCGAACATGATGGCTCCCGGTGGCCCGGGAATATATGGCCGTAATAAGTCGCGGAAATCGAGGCAGTCGAGCATGAAAAATTTAATCTCGAAAGATGAAATCCCCGCGCTGCCTGCTTTCCCAATATCCCAGGCAGCGCCAAGAAAAGCTCTCTCGCACGTCTCTCGCACCCCTTCTTTATTCGGCTACTCAAATATTCATGTCGCAGCCAGCTGAATTCGCCGGGGCGAGGAACGCAACTGATCGAGTCGAGCCGATGATACTGATTCGATGAGGAAGCCGCGAGATGCCAAAGCCGGGACTTTCTCTCGTGTTTGCGCTTCGCTTTAAGCGTCAAAACTAAATGTTTATCCAATTGAAACTGCTAAAGAGGATACTAGAGTACACTGCTTTCGAACCTGCTAAAAGGAGTACTAGAAAATCAAATAATTTTTCGTACTATCAACACGATACAGCAATTTAAAAGGTATATGTACCATTTACTAGATCAAAAATACTTTGTAAATTGAATTTTGTGGTATTTAGTATTATAGCTAGAATCTTTCTAATACAATCATTTCTTAAGATATTTTATAAGTATATTAAATTTTTTTCTATTTTTAACAAGAAGCTAAAAAGATCTTGGAATTGTAAATATTTGTACTCAAGGTTAGAAATAAAACATTTTTTTTTATTAAAAATTGTGATAAAAGCAGTTTCGAATTAGATTCTAGCTTTGCAATTAGTCGTCTAAAATTTGATATCACTGTATGGATGTGCTCTATTAACAATCTCAGCTACATTTATCAAACAATTAATTATACCAGTGCTATTTAGCGCGGCAGTATTGTTCGTGTAATAGAGAAACAGCAGCCAACTAATAACCGGCTGTAATTGAGGTGTTCTGCGAATGACAGAATGTGAACCCTACTTGCGTAACCCTTGAACTCTAGCTTACACTCTTCTCCACTCGAGTTACCCTTTCAGTCCTGATTCGAGTTCGAGCTGGTGACACGACCAATTATCGTTACCTCAAACCTGTCAAATGAATCACCAATGGCTCGAAAACCATCTGCAAAAATGATTGATTAATTTGCGAAATACGACTATCCAACAGTTTTGTTATTGCTTTTTAACTCCATCGACTCACTGGGGAAAGACAAGAAAGATGGATTATTAATTGTAGAAAGTTTATTCTGAAACTATCAAAAAACAATTCATCTTTTTGAAACGTCGTTCTATTGATCGTGAAAGTTATTTTAGCGGTCTCTTTAATATAAATGTATCTAGTCCTGATCTGCAGGATAAGCAGATTTAATTTCGTGTCACGGTTTCTGAATATTATGCGATGTCCGTCTTAGATAACTTATGGGTGCAAAATTCGTTTGAAATTCAGTAACTTTCTCAATATTACACGGGAAGATTCGCGTTTCAAATCTTCGCTGCAGTCGGATACTATTAAACTTGTAAATTGACTTTTCCCGACGTTTCTAATCCAATTTACAAAACTAAATATCATATGAAGCGTTGTTTGTTTTTAATACCACTTTTCTCGTTTACATTTTCCTCCAAGTTTAGGAATCAATACGAAAAAAAAAATAACTTTAAGAACTAACTTCTTCTATCAAAATTCCCCGTCGGAGGAAAAAAGTTAGCCTGTAATTTGAGATTCAAGAACATTAGAAAGAAGCGAAAATAAAAGAGCAAAAACGAAAAGAATCTAATAAAAGCTGGAAAAGAAGAATCGATGGCGGAGAGAAGCTTTGGCAAGCCCGTCGGTGCATGATTTCCAAGACGAAGGGGATTCGGGGTTCTTAATTAAAGAGAAGTTGTCTCGCACTCGCGAGAAGAATACGTCGAGAAAGGCCCGGCGGCTGTTACATAAAAGAACGGCAGCCAGTCGTTCGTGCGAACAAAGACTCATTCATTCGACTCTCGCCAGCCGTAATAATTCTTTTACGCTCGTCGGCGTCGCGACATCTCCCGCGGCCTAATAAAACCTCGCTTTCCATCCCGATTCGATTTCCAATCGCCGGCCGTTAATTAGTCGGCGCTCCCCAGGATTATTAAGGCGTCCGCCTGATTTTACATCCTGCGGACAAGCCGCGTTCTCCCTGAATTTTCGACGAGACGGAGGATTCGAGCTATACGCTTTGGGTACGAAAGGAGCTTTTAGACGTATTTTTCTCTCGCTAACGAAGTTGCGGGCTTCGGGAGTTTTCTTTTAATTACAGCGGGGATTGAAATTTGTACTGTAGCCGCTACTCCAGTCGAAATTAATTAAGTAACTGTTCTGGGGATGGGTCGAGCCTTCTTTTTATTAAAAAATTAAAAAGGTTACGCACAGTTCTCCTTTACAAACTTTTAAATATGAGCTTTTATAATGGAAGCTCTTCGATCGACCATAAGAAGTCTGACTTTTTACGAAAAAATACTCTTTTTGCTTGCGTTTATTCATTAATAAGGCATTCAAAAAGTGAGATAGTTTATATTCACTTTTACATAAAAATGCAACAGAAGAATTAATTTAATTTTTATGCTATATAAAGAATGTAACCATTAATTGAAAAAAAAACCTAAATTCAAAAGAAATAAAGGGCGTACAAAAAAAAAGTTTAAATTAAAGCAAAATTTTGGAATATCCAGTAATGAAATATAACCGCGGCAACAGAATTAAATTCAGCAAAAGTTTGCGCCAAAGCTCGCTCGTCCGCAGTAATATAAATTTTCAATGAACTTCTCGCGGAAGAAACAAAGCTCCCACTTACACGTGACTGCACCTCTGCCGCCCCTCGTAAGGAGTTTACAGGGAAGACGCGGAATTCCAAGAGTAAGCACCGAATCATTTGTCACGGCGGCTTCCGGCTCGCAACCCATAATGCCGCCGATAGCGGCGTTCGCCGAGGAGTAGATCCTCGTCGATTTTCAACTAACGAGCAACACACTGATTGTACGCTCGACCTCGTTCAACTTGATTCATCTCGCGGAGGGACAGAGCCGAAGAAATGCGCGCATTGACGTCTGATCAAAGCTGTTTTATAACGAGATTAACGTATGAGCAGATTTCGCAGCCTGCACAAAAGAGATTCTGGTGTAGACTGATTCAGTAAAGATTTTCGGAGTGGTGGAATCGTGAAATTGAATTTCAGTTGGTAAACTGTCGGCAGTTGCTCATATTTTTGGGAAAATGATGGAATTAGATTTTGGAACGCCGGACTATTTTAGCCGGATTATTTTGAGATAATTTGAAGCAAGAAAATAGTATCGAAAATTGAGAGAACAAATTTGGCATAATTTTAAAGTGCAAGAAAAAGTATTTGAAAGCGGAAAATTTATTTAAATATAAGCTTAATTCAAAACTATAACGTTTAATAAATTGATCATATAAATTTTAAATAACAGTATTCGATATTACTTACAATGTTAGTGCCGATGTTAATGTTCCGAAAGCGATTACAGCGATCGATGTTGCGTAACATAAATTATAAATATCTATTAACGTAGCGCAATAAATAGTAATCCCTAAATACAAGGAGTAAAATAAAATCTGATACTCGAGACAATTTAATCTCAGTAAATGGTTCATTCTAGTTTGTGTCAAGATGAGCTATTTTATCTTCCTATTCTGAGACCCAATTACTCAAGTAACGATCCCCATATAACCCTCTACGTGCTTTCCAACTAATGACATTATTAAATCTAAATTGATTTTAAAGGCAAATTAACAAATTGGGCGCAATGCAGTCTTAAACACGTATAACTTCAATCCTCGCACAATTAAATTCTCCTGTATCAACTAAACCTTACTTATTCCGTTTTACAATATTTTGTTTCGATTCGTTTAAGAAAAGTTAAGCGTAAAATACAAGTATAATAAAAAGAGTTTTTATTAAATTTGTAATTTATTGTTGTGTATAGCATTTGTAAAACAAAATTTTTTTTCACAATTTTAAATACCGATCTATGAGCGATAGATTAATACGTCCGTTTAGAACCAGAAATGACAAATTCACAACAAACAAAGCCATCATGCGGACTTTCGAAACGCGCGAGCCAAAACAACAGTTAACACTGGCTAAACAAAAGCCACCCTCCCAGCCATTGTTCCAAGTAAAAACTAATAGTGCCTCGCAACAGTAAGGTGGAAATATTTCTCGAAATTTCAAAAAGCCCGATTCCAGCTGGTTTATCCGTCAACGGGAAAAGCAGCCTGTCCCGGTCAAGCGGTCGAACAAATTATACAAACTCGCGGGCCGCGCACACTCCATTCTAGGACGTCAATCAGGCTGTCCGTCGAAAAACGCGGCAGCAACGGAGAGCAGGTCCCCGATGAGAAACGCCGGCGCAGTTGCGTTCGGCGCCTGCGATCCTCGGCGGGGGCAATTGTCGGGGGTCTGCCGCCGCCGATAATCGGCATAACTGCCTTCCCCCCCCCCCCCCTCCCCCGCTCCGCTCGTAATCGGCCGGCTCCCGGCACCGGGTTACGGACGATAATTGCGCATTAGACGCGCATTATGCGCGTTTTCGTATAATGTACGAGGAGCGCGACTGGTTGGCCCGGCTCTGAATTTCTCGCCGGGACGTCGCGCGCCCCGTGCCTGCCTTGATCCCGCAGAGCGGTGGATTTACATGCCTCCCGCTTCTGATCCGTCCCAAAGACGAGGCGCGGTTCAGACTCTCGTCTGATGGAAGCTGAGCCCGGTTCTCGCGCTGCGGACATTATTATCGATCGAAATAAAACGTGTATAATAAATAAGCACTCTATTGTAGAGTAAGAAAATTATGAAATAATTAGAAATCTTTATCATTTTTTTTTAATAAATTCGTGTGGTATAGAATATTCAACGTTTCTAGTACTAGAAAGAAAGGTATTGAAATAAAACAAAAAATATTGATCAAATGGATAAAATTTGTGGCAATATTCTCTGCGGGTTCTATAAATCATCGTGCGATATGCAATTTAGTAGAATCGGTCAATCTATTAAAGTGCTTCTCTAACAATATTGCGTGAAAATCGAACGTTGTATTTACGGAAGTGAATATTCATCCTAACTGTAAAGGAATTTTTAAAAAGATCTGTCGGGCAATGTTGAATATGTTGCTGCCGATAAACTTATCTTAAAAATGTCATAGAATACGAAATTACTGGCCGCTTTGTTTAATTCTTTTAAATTTTTAATCCAAAGATCATCAGAAAAGAGTATAACATATTTTACTCCTCTATTTTTAACGCTTTTTCTTTTTCCTTTAAATTTTGATAAATTTTAATTAGAACGTTTACGTTTCATTTTTAGATTAAATTGAACTCTAAAAATCCCGTTAAACCAATCCTTTTTGCTTTAATTCCGTAAAAATAAAGTTTGCAATTAAGCCCAGAAAAAAAGCTGTTATGGTTAAAAAGAGAATATTGCACTTTAGCGAAACGAAATTTTTTATCAAAAAAATGTTTCACCCTCTTGTGAAAAAGTCATTACAAGTTTCCCACAAAAGATTTCTCGAAAAAAGCCCCTTATCACCGCGCGGAAATAATTACAAACTTGTCATCCAGCCGTTAATCTCTAAGCCTTTAAATTTAGGCGACTAATTAAAGCAGTCGCAACAAGGAAAACGGAAAACAACAAGCGACTCGTCCTCAATTGTCGAGCTTCCCACAAAATTACCGGGCCCGAAGGTCAGGAAGAAGCTCGGTCGCTTTAACCGGCCGAGTGTGGCGCAGAAACGAGATTTTCGCACGCTTCGTTTGCTTTTCTCTCTTTCTCTCTCTCTCTCTCTCTCTCTCTCTCTTGCCAGTAATTAGAGTAACTCGCACACCCCTCTTTTCAGTGCGTAGCCGCGTTATGCAAACCTTTCTCCGCAGCTGCGACGACATAGATATGTTGACTTGACGCGACACGTGTCAAGAAAAGCAAGGGTTTCCACGCGGGGATCAATGCTATTGGTTTACAACGGCCTTCGCTTCTCAGCCCTTCGGCTCGTTTTGCATTTTTCACGCCTGACGGCTCTCTTCGTGCTTCGTCTTGTTGAACAAGGCCGGATTACGTCGCTAGAGTACATTTTCAATAATGCCTTCCTTTTATTTCTTGTAAAAAAAATTGATAAACCCATTTATTTAAAATCCCATTAAAATTACGAATAATTAAAATAAATGGCGATGTTAAACATAATTTTATATATATTAGTGAGCTTAAATGGGTCTGTAGAATTTTACACGCGTTTATGATGGCTTCCAATATGAAAATGACTATTGTAATTAGAAATTAGCAATATTAGTATGCAATGCTTACAGAAAATGGATAATTTTAAATTATGAGTGCCAGTTATGTTAATTAGCTGCTGGAAACTGCACGTAATATATGTAAACAACAGCTTCGCGATGGCGCTGTTTCAAAATATACATAAAGTGTCATTGATCATCATTTCCATTGATATTTATGATCTTATTAATAAATCTGGACATGATTGATCGACGGATATTAACGCCAGTAAACGAAAGCAATTTATTAGCAAAAATAAAATATTAAATGTTTAAATATTATAAATAAATAAAGTGAAATCTTGCCCTGCTTTAAAAATATATATTTCTTCCACAGGAAAAGGCAAAAATAGCACGAATATGACACGAAAAAGAAGATCGAGATTTAGCATCATTTTTTAGAGGCGACAGAAAGGAAACTCAAGCGTCAAATATTTTTCTTGCGCCTATTTGAGCTCTCTATCAAGCTTCCCCTTTTTCTCTTATGCACCATTTTAAACGAAAAATCTTTCTCTAAAAAATCATTTAAAAACAATTTCTAAAATTCCAATAATTAAATAAACTTTATTTTTCATAATAAAAAAGTTACATTTAGGTCCAGAAGCCAAATTCTTTGTTAAATATATATTTAAACTTGGAACAAAAGTAAATTTTTTTCTATAGGATACACCTTAAATATGCAAGTCGTTTGAATGTGCTCAAGTATGGCTGTTTTAACGAAAGTTTTTATTAATCGAACGACTTTTACTACAGATGAAGTAAATGCTTGACAATTTCATATTTTTCTTAATTTCCCTAGTTTTTTGAATAAAAGTAATAAGTTTTACATGACAAAATAACAATAAAATGTATCATTAATTAAATTAAGTTCTTTAATTGAATCTCGCAATTAAATTTAATTTATACAGCATTGGATCTATGCAAGTTGTAAGCTCAAAACCGGTTTGGCGGCAGATTCAAATTCGATTAATTAGAATCTACCCTGACCCTCGTCAACGGATATCCTCCTCCGTGGCTTTTTCACAAAGTGCCCGTGGAAAAGGCGCTGCACCACAAAGCGGTATGTAAGCTTACATATAAATTGTGACAGATTGGAAGTTAACTGAAAATATTAACCACCATAATATGTTTCATTATTGTATTACCTCAAAGATAACTTTTTAACTTAATATACAAATTTGAAATATTGTTTAAAACCAAATTATAATCCATGTAAATGTGGCAAACTTTTCACCAGCGTTTTGAAGCATGTTAGGGCAAATATAATAGTTCAGAAAAGCACTTACACCTAATTTTCGAAACTGACTAATGCACCAATAATCTAAATATTCACTCTAAATCGCCAGCAGAAATTGAACGAAGCTTCCAAAAACATAAATTACACATTTAGCAATGTTCCTCAACTTTTGGCGCGATCCGCAAGGACTCCTTCAAAAAGCTCTCTCTCTCTCTCTCTCTCTCCCTCCCTCCCCGAATCCCCGAAGCAGAATGACACGCGGACCGACGCGGCGCAGCTCCCCTCTTAATCTCTGAATCCTGCCCCCTTCGAATGATGTCATCTCGCGCGCGGCAGCCGACGCCGCGGAGGGAAAATTGAGTGGCCTGCGCGTCAAGTCTAAGTTCGGAGCGCATAACGCGGCGCTCGGCCGCGTCATAACGAGGGGCTGGCACTTGTCAAAAGAATGTCGCGCGAGCGATATGACCCTCGAGACGCCGGGCCCCATGATTAATTAAGCGAGTGCGTCGCGCGCGCGCATCGCGCGCACGCCTCCGCACTCGAAAGTGCGTAAGCGTAAACAAAGGGAGCTGCCAGGCATTGATTTGCCGGGGAGGGAAAAAGGGTCACGAGCCGAGCCGACGAACTGCGGGAGAGCGGAGCTTGCGCGAAACCCCCTGTACACTGTAGTTGATTGCCCTTCCTCCTTTCTGCGTCGCGAGGCTATCGAATCGTCTATTGTGTCGATGGGCTTAAGTTTTCTTTATTTACACCGGGTAATGTGGGGCAAAAATCAGTTTCAGTTGGGGTTTCTGCCTAATTGATTTATAAACATCACGTTTGAGCCTTATTTAAAATGGAATTTATCATTCTAAAAACAGTAGCAAGTGTAAAAGTAAAAATAAAACTTATCGTCATCTCTGTGCAGCGCTCGAGCTCTTCGTTTCGCTCTTTAGAGGCGAGTTTATTTTTATCCGCGAATTATGCATCGATTAATTAATGAACTCGAACGCAGCGCAGAAAGAAAAAAAAAGCGAATTTACGGGGCAAATTTACTTCCGCTGCGAGAGCACTATAGACCGCTATGTAAATTTGAACACGCGCTGAGGAACGTTTACGATTTTCACTGAATTCGCTTCGGCGCTGTAAAATAACTAAATTGAGTATTCGGCGCAGTAAATTTCCAATTAGGGTTTCCCGGTTATTTTACCGGTTACGAATAACATTCGCGTAGGCTCATTATTTTCGAAAAAGTCATTCGCTTTAATTTTCCATTAGTCGAGCGCAGCTGTTTTTTAATAAATGCCTTTGTTACTTGATTTCTTTGAAACATTTTCGTCAGCGGTATAAATGCCTGCTTTTTCAAACAGAAAACAAAACCGTACAGCAGTTATGGTCAAAGGTTTATATTGCGCTCAGTCTGCATTTCTTTTTCACGATAAATTTAAGCTCAAAGTCACGCACTTTTTAATCGCACAATAAAAATATCTCCCATTTAATCTCAGGCGAAATCCGGGCACACATATCGCGGCGTCGCAAAGTAAAACGGCTTGCAGCCAGCGCCGTAATTGTTCCACAATAATTTTTCCTTCTGCTAACCCGATGAATTAAAAACCGCAACGAAGCTCGGCGCGCCGAGCTCGACGTCATAACGAGCGCAAATTAACTTTTCCCTAAAACCCCGGCGTCAACAGGAGGCGTAGCCTCTCGCGCATTACGGTTAATTTCGATGAAAGCTCTTGCGCGACTCGCAACAAGCGGGAATTAAAAAAGAGCGCGCCAGCAAGCTCGAAATAATTGCCGCCGCGAGCTTTTCTCCCTCTCTCTCTCTCTCTCTCTCTCGCTCTCACGCAGTCGCGCGCTTCAATTCGAATGTTTAATGCGACTAGAGCTCGTTCGACGGAGCTGGATTTAAGCTGTTGCTCCGCGAGGAAAGCCGGCGCGGACGTATTTCAATTTAGAAATGGGGTCGCCCACGCAAGAGCGAATTAAAAAAGCCCCCACCCCCGATGCTTTTGCAAATTTCTTCTCGTCAAATTTACCGGCGAGCCTTTTCCTCCGACTTTGCCGCCGAGCCTTTAGCCCCGGGATGAGATCTTTGCCTCTTTAATTCCCGGCGGCGGCTAGCCTTTCGCTGGAAAAAAACGCTTTAATTAATAATTGTGGTCGCTTGAACAGAAAAGAAGGCTTCTTTCGCGCAATTTTAACATTCTCAGCCGAGAGTTGGGAAGAGCAAGTGAAGTTGTACATTGGTCGATTTTAACGGCGAGAACGCGGTATAACAATTTGCGAGACTTTTTTGTGCCCTCTACAAATGGATTTGTACCGTTGTGTAAACAAAGTTTTTTGTTTAGTAATGTAGTCGTCATAATTTGAAAGTTGCTTATATGATTACTGTTCTTAGTATATAAATTTATTGTTTATTTTCATTTTATCGCCGGTTAGCTTTTGTAAAAAGAAAAGTAAAGAATAAAAAGTGTGTACTTATTTCGTCGTTGCGGTTAGTTTGTCGTTCCTTTGCTTTAGCCGCCGCACAGCTTTAAGAGGAAGGCCCGGAGTCGTAGAATTTTTCAAGTAATAGAGGGGTACGGGGTGAGAACAGCTTTAAACGTGTTCTCACGGACGAAAGGTAGTCTATGTTTTTTTAACAAAAAATTGTTGAATTTAAAAAAAAATTGAACGATCGAGCTTTCAAATATCGAAACGCTCGGATTTGTTTGAAATAGAGTTGAAAATAAAAAATGTTTAATTAAAATTAAACCAGCCTGTATTCTTTGCGTGCATTTTAATTCCGTCGATTTCCGGCGAAACAAATTCAAGCGGCCTTTCGAACTGATATGGAATTTTCATCAATTTTAGTTTAGTTTTTCTGAAGAGTCGATAAAATTTGATTTTTCTATAGCGAAGTATTCAATAACAGTTTATGATTTCAAATATTAAAAATATTTATACATTTAACTGTAAAATTCTTGTGATAAATCAATAATTTAATAAAAAAAAAAAATTTTATTTTACATTTTTAGCCCGGGAACTCGGAGTCAAAAAGAACACAATAAAAATAAATAAATAATTAAAATAAAAATCAAACTTTTTCATCTCTCGTTTTCAATTACTCGATACCGTTTTGAACACCAATGTAAAGACAAAGCTTCTGTGACTATGTACATTTTCAAACATCGCTTTATAAAATCTATGTAATTTTATCCAAAAAATCAAAAAAGCCCCCATTAAAGAAAATGCGCGCGACAAAACTATTTACTCCATTCTCGCGGGGCATGAAAATCTTTTATCCCCGGGCAAAAAAATTCCGCGCAGTTACCGACACATAAAGTATGCGAGAGAAAGAATAATAACCGTGACGGTGGCCGAATCGATATCATTTTTCCTGCACCAATAAAAATTATCCTCAAAAAGTCAGGGTCTTTCTCCGGCACGGCGGGCCATTGTTTTCCTCGCGCACATCGAAAGCTTCTCCACCCGACCGCTTAAAAACAATCAAGCTCTCCTCGCGCGACAGTATAAAAGGGAGTAGCGCTCGCGGGGAAAGTATTTATTCCCGGCCCGGATTTCTAACTATCGCAAGTGATTGTGTTCTTTAATTGCTTTTTCGCGTTTAAATGAACCCAAGCTCTCCCGCCCGACGAGCGTTTTTATTTTTTCGCTTCCTGCGCGCAGTTACACTCTCCGAGCTTTTGATGCCTTTAATGCGATTACCAAAATTTATTTCCAGCTTACCGCCCCGGCTTTTTGTAGCCGGGGAAACTTTCTGGGGAAATGCTCTTGAGAAAACAATCAAAACGTTTCGCCGCTCGTAATTTCTCGCTCCTCTGGCAGTGTTTTTATTCAGTTTTTAAGAATGTACGTAGATTATTATAAGCAGAAAATTTTAATTGGAGAAAATAATTAAATAAGTGTGTTGCTATAACATCAAGCGCGCTTATTTCAATGAAAGGGGAAATATGTTCCACTTGAATTAAAGTCAAATTAATATGTTCGTTGCATTTTGCGCTTGTCATTTTCGTGGAAAATTAAGGGTGAGATCTTTTTGTAATAAAATTATAAATAATTATTGGGCTTTTTGAAATGGCTTTTTACCAAATAACATTTTCAGGTAAAATTTTATAAATTTATTCGGATGACTTTGCAAACAAACATTACTTCAAAAAAGCCTAAAAGGATTTTACTCATTAACTAGCCACTAATTAAATTCTTTTATGTAACGTTAAACTCTTTTTAACCACCCAAACGTTTAATAAAACAATATAACCGATAAATTAATTGCATCTGCGGCTAAAACGGGTAGAGAAAAGCGAGACGGCGGACAATAAGACTTTTTACTGCCCATAGCTTATTCACAAACATCCGTAACATGCGGGAGAACAACGCCGGACAGCTGAATAGCTTGGCAGGCATTTCGCGATAAATGACATAAAGCTTTAGCTTCATAATGCAGAGGCGCCTGGAAACGTAAACTTTAATTATCTACCCGTCATGTAGGTAAAATAAAAATTAATCGAACAACATTACCGACAGCTAGGAGCGACTCACGTTATACCCCGAGCCGACGTTAAAAATTCACGAACAACGAGCTAACTGTGGACCTCGTTAAAAATTACTTGTTGTTTACTTAGAAAATGTATCAGTGATGAAAGTGTCCATTTGTATTCGAGGAAAAGTGAATTATAAAAGTTTTAATTCATTTCATTATGCTAAAACTCCAATAATTAAGCAGCCTTGAAAAATGAAGAGAACTTTTACATTCATTACAAGAGGTATTGTTATTCGTACGGACAACGGTAAGTTTCTGAAATTCTAAAACAAATACGTTTATTTTAGCCTTGTTTCGTTAAGTTCCATAATACACCGAGGAAAATTGTAGCATGTTTCAGTGCGTATTCCATCATATAAAGAAATTCACCGAAAATTAAAAAATATACCGAAGCCACCTTTATATTCATTGATTAAATAATCAAAAGAAATTTCACCCCGCCACATTTCTCTCGGTGAAATAAATGGAGAGAGAAAAAAAGCAGGAAGGGCCCTCACAACAGTGATAACCATAACAATGAAGCTCGCCGGCGGCTTTGAAAAATCAGTGAGCATCTGCGGGCACTCGCGCGTATCATCTTTCAGCTCTGCTCCGCGGCTGAAAAAAGGAAAAAAGCCGCGCAGCCAGTCAAAACAAGCTCGCTCTCCGAAAAAGAAGAGATCCGATCTGGGGGAACGGGGGTGCAAACAGGCCGAACAGCTTCGCCTCACTGTCATGCTAATGGCGCTTGGCGCCGAGTCACGGAAGAAGCTGCATGAATAGGAATCGCGGTTTATAATCAGAGGATTTGTATCTGCTTTTCGCGAAATCCCGACACGCGACGCGCGGCTCGCTATCCGGCTATTATCGGGGCGAGCTGCGCAGGTATACGAGCATGGACAGGTGTATGGCGGGGAGGGCGTTTCGTTTGCTGGAATGCGCCGGTGGAGGAGCGATGGGCGACGAGGACGAGGGTTAATGAAGGATGATGGATCGCGGAGGGGTTTAGCTCGTGATAATTGGCTAAAGTTTCCTTGCCAAGCTCTTTAGAAGTATCGTTTAAAGGATTCAGACGGACGTACATTCATTGTTTCTTATATACGTAAAATAAATCCGTTGATTTCAAATGTCAAAATTATTAAATCAACAAAATAAAATTTTTACTTACTGTAGAGGCCTCAAATTGAAACTCGGTAAAAGGAAGCTCGCGCGCATTTCATTTGTGCGTAAATAAGAGGAAAGTAATATCGAATTGATCGGGTATAGGATAGAGCCGGGCGTATAGGCTGCCGGTGAGGTAGATGAGGTCACGATAGGAGGACCAAAAACGGGAGCGAGTAGGCCAGCCGGATCAGTGATGCCTCGAAGCGACTGGTGCAGGAATTAATGAGTAGCGTAGGCACGTCTCAGTGCACCCCTCCTGCGCCAAAGCACGTCCATACGTTTGTCCGTTTGCGAGTCCATTTCCCATCCACTCGAATTTACTCCATTCCATGGCATGGTAGCACACGCCCACGTTGAAGAAAAGCGTGCCAAATTGAATAGTATTTTAAACTTGATTCGATCGAGCCATAAGATGACGAGTGTATTTATTGTGTATAATCATATACTTTTGAGTAAAACTTTAATTAAACTATATTCGCTGATATGCGCTAATAGTAATAAACCTTGTATAAAATGTTAGATAGATAATATTTGTAACTAAATATTTGTCGGCAGATATCAAATAAAGATCATTCTCGCAACGCAATGCGGTTTGATTAAAGTGGCAAAATGATACTATTGAAATTAATGGAAATTCTACAGTCGTGGCAATGCGTGCACATTTATCACTTTGCATTTATTACTCAATTGTTCTTGCTTCTGGTACAACAGCCGCCTTTGTTCGTGGGCATTAACAGCTCGAATTACAATCGTAATTAGGCTAATGCAAGGAAATCACGGCCTTCCGTTTTCGAGTTCGGATTTCTGAGGAGTTTCTGAGATGACGATATAAAACTTTAAAAGGGACAATACTCAATTAGAGTTTTCTCGAAATACAGCTATATTCTTTGAGGCTTACGAAAATTCGAGTCGGAAAATAAGCTTGTTTTCCCAGAAAGGCTTGAGTTTAAGGATTATTACAATTAGTAGGTTCACTGATGAATCCCAAGCTAAATTAGTTTTCAGAATACGAAGTATAATAATAAATGTGAAAATACTACTAAGTTTAAATTACTTAAATTAATAAATTAAATAACTTTTAATACTCGTAAGTCTTTTCGAATTTGTTGCAAAAATGTTACTTACTCTTGTAAGAAAACCTGAAACAATATACTAAAGTCTTAACAAAGGAAAATATATTACGTGTGCATAAAAGAGAAGAATTCATGCTAACCGTGAATTTCTGAAGTTAATTTTAAGCTGGCTTTAAAGTTATTCAGAGTGAAAAGGATATAGTAAATAACAAACTTTGTTTAAACTTTGTTTAAACTTTCTTTGAACTTTGCTACGATTATAATCTTGAAACTATCTCACAGCTCGATAGGCTGATGCGCTCTTCTCGGCTTCTGCAATAATTATGCGCAAGTTTAATTTGGAAAATAACCAGTTTCAAAGTGAAAACATCGTCAAAACAATTGCTATCTAAATTCTATGAAAACATTGTCAAAATAATTTCTGTCTTGTTTTAAAAAAATAAATTATTCTTTTTTGCATTTACACAATTTATTGATTTTTTAAATAATATTTGCATTTGCTTCCAAGTAATAAGTATTGTTTTTGGTCTAATCTAATATTATTTTACGTGAAATGTTTAAATGTTGTTTTAAAACTTGAATTTCTTATTTGTCAAAATGTAAATACA
This sequence comes from Ormyrus pomaceus, assembly GCA_900474385.1. Taxonomy (NCBI): domain Eukaryota; kingdom Metazoa; phylum Arthropoda; class Insecta; order Hymenoptera; family Ormyridae; genus Ormyrus; species Ormyrus pomaceus. The sequence goes on from UCOM01001199.1 coordinate 38,062, forward strand.
ATACGTAAATATTTCTACGTTAAACTATTTTTAGAAATTAATTTAATATTTGATATTTAATGTAGAAGAATAACAAAAACACCGATTTCAAGCTTAACTGATGCCGACAAATCGATTTATTACGCAGTTCAAGTGTAAATGCGGTCTATAAACTTCTTTAACTAGTTGAAGCTTAAACAAGAAAGCTTTTATTAATAGTTCTTACAATCGATTGTCATTCTACATCTGTAACCACCGTTAAATAAGTACGAATCCAATAATTTCATTCTATTCGAATCAATAATTACATTGTAGTTTAAATAAGTATTAGACACGTAGCTACTTTTGCTGTAATAACTAAAGATTATTTTTAACCAAGTGCTATTATTATATTAGTAACTATATGTATATTAAGAAAGTTACGTTGAACGGCCCTAATTATAACACTTGTAAAGCACTTTAGTTAACTCACATTAATCTTAATTTTCTGTAATTGTTTTACAAAAGCACATTTCTCCCACTTCTCCAATTACACATTCGGACAAAACATTCGGAAAAATTTCCAAGTGGCACACGGCCAGCCTCGAATTATCGAAATTGACAACGTCACAAGTCGAGGCACGTCCAGTGCAAACACACAGGCCCATATTCGCTCGGTGCCTATGATTTACATAACTGATCGAGCTGTTAGCCCTCCTATTTCGCATTATCTTCCCTTATTTACTTTAGATCTTGTCGCTCTCGGGAGTGCAGCAGCGCCGCGCGGCCGCCCACGCATTCGATTACGGCGATGGCTTTTATCAGCGCGTCCCGCCGCAGCGCAAACAACTCCGCGGACATTCGATACGCCGGAGCGGAGAGAGAGAGAGAGCCGGAAAAAGCCTGCTCTCGGAAATGCGTGCGGGGAGCTTAATAGCGCTCGGTGGGGAGGGACACTTCTTTTCTTACAAAGTATTGTGGCCGGGGGTTGACGTTCCCTTGACGCCGGGAGAATGGAAGAGGTGTAATGGGCTCGAGTGGATTGCCATTCGCCTCTAATCGGACTAAATCTTTATGCTTTTTTAATTAAAAGCTGTTTGAAAAACCTTTTTGTAGTGGCTTGGAAATTTTATTATTTAGAAGAAAAACTCGGTATTTGTTCATAAGGTTCATATCTTATTATTTTCGAAAACTAACAATTCAAGTATCATTTTATTTTGTAGAATTTTGGCCTTTCGAATTCTAAAAAACAAGCATTTTCGAGGTTTAACTTGCAGTAGTAACTTAAAAACAAAAATCTGATATCAAAGCAATTACCTTTATTCTGAATAATTTTCTATAAGAAAAAAGAACATTTAAATGTTTTATAATTTTTCACAATTTTCACCTCAGTCTACTCTCTAAAATTAACAAAAAATCGACGTAAAGCACAAGCTTTAATTCTTTCAGCGCCGCGGCGCTTTCCATGCTATCGAAAGGTACTGCCCGCAAACCCGTTCTAAACCATAAATAAGCATTACCAAAGCACTCATAAAATTGGAAAAGCGCCGGCCGCGGGAGCGAAACAAAAAAACAACCCACAGCCAAAAGCAAAGAAACAAGCCGGCGTCATCGCTGCTACACTCCATATTAAAAACGAGCTCGCATTACCTTTCCCCGGCACACTCGCGGCAAATGCAGACGACAGTTTCACTTGTATTATATCGAGCGCGCCGGGAAGGGGGCGGCAAAATAAGAGAGGCGACAGGTGGCGCGCGGAAAAACCAGGGACGATTTATCATCATCGGTAAAAAGCCGGGCTTCGCAGAAATCAAAGTGCGTGAAGAGCCGAGTCTGTTTTCTTTCTTAGGCCTCCCCCCGTCCGTCTCGGGGCGGACGAGCAGAAAAATGCAAATGCGGATGACGGCGCGAGAATTAACGAGCGGTTATCGGAGCCGAGGCGTGAGAAATGTTTCTTCGCGCGGCCCGAGAGCAAGAAAGCGGGAATTTCCGAGGAAAGTTTTCGAGCCGCGGCCCCCCGCCGCCGCAGGCTGCACGGCCCTCCGGTATAGGGGTAGGGAAAGACTTGTTCGACTTCATTTTTAAAGGGAACAATCGGATCTCTGAATTGTAAGTGCGATTTACGTCGAACGGCCGCGCCCGCCGCCTTGAACGCGCCGCCTTATTTTACGCTGCGCGAATCGGCAGGAGGGGAGAAAAGATGTCGGATTCTTCGTACTTACGAGAAATTTCAAATATTCTTGTGAACTCGGTAAGTTGGACCGATGCATTCATTCGACTGTTTCTTTCATTCGTTCTTACAGAAATGTTGAAATAGCTGTATAATAATTATACAGCGTGGTATTTTTAAGTCATTACAGGAGTTGAAAAATGTGTTTCGCCCAAAACTAAATACCAAACAGCGCGCCAAGCTTGTTTCCGCGTCCATCTGTAACCTACATTCGTGCGTGCACCGGTATACCCGTTTTTCCGGCCGCGCGCCGTAATCCCTTGTACTTTCGACGCGCGCGAACCCAATGGAACTCGAATATCAATCATCCGGTTAAATATGTATTTTGTTAGGTAACACGGCTATTTGCTCGGTGTACACCAGACGCGGCTGCGCGGGTGAATGGTAATTAAGGCCTGCGCATTGCCGCCGGAGGCTCAAAAGCTTGATGCAGTGATTATTATATCACCGTGTTTTAAGTGAAACACGAGGTCATTTATGACAGCTGCAATATCGCGCTTCGGATGGACTAACGATGCAAGAAATAAACGAATAGAGTTAAATGTTGTTTGTTACTTATTGCTTTGTTGATTATTTCGATATTCCTTCTCGCGATAAAGTTTTGAATTAAATCAATGTAAAACGGCTTTATTTCCATATCGTGGAAGATTTTCAATGTATTTTTTAAGTAACTTTTATTTATAAAAACTTTATAACTTTAAAGTACAAAAGTACTTTTTGTTTATAAAGATGCTGGAGAGTTTAAAGTCAACCCAGCATCTCAAGAAAGTCGCAGGCCTAATTAGGGACCTTAGCTAAACGTGATAACGAGACTCTTCACAGCGAATTTTAGGCAGTCTCCTTTTGGCAAGAAAGATGTAATTAGTCGAATAAAATTAAAAAATAACTCTTCACATGTTATTCAAAATTTATGTAAATTTAATTGCAAGCCTTCGCGTAAAAAGGTCAACTGCTCAAAGCATTCTTTGCTTAAAAATGTTTAACAAGCAAGACGACGTTTAACCCTCCCAAAATTAAAACTTCTACTCTAGCCCAGGCCAGAAAAAGCGCCTGGACAATTAACAAATCTCCGCTTTATCCCCTCAATTTTTCGCGCTCGCAAAAGAGGGGGGCGCGCGTTATCGCGCGCTCAATCGGGCGAATACGAGCGTCTCGTGAATCAGTCCCCCGACAGCGTCGCGCAATAAAAACAAATCAAAGTAAGCCAAATTACGGCGGAACGGCTCGGCCGATCCTCCCCTCCTCCCGACATCAGGCGCCGCAGCTAAAACGCTAATAATACAAAGGGGGCCGAGGTGCAGCTTACAAGCTCGCTCGCGCTCATGAGAATTTACGCCCCGAGCCATAACGCACTTCGTTCCGGCCGCTCCGGGCCCTAAATCAAAAACGGCAGGGGATGCGCGAACGCCGCTGCGCGAGCCGGGGGCTGGTGTACACGTTGCGTTTAGCCGGCTGGTCGAGGGACAGTCTCGCTCAAAAGTTCGGCCGCGCGACTGATAAGGATCTGATCGGCGGCCGAAGGCTTTGACGGTGCTTCGTTCGGATGTGCGCAATTCGCGGAAAAGGGATTTACATCTTTCCGGGAATCACCTTTGCACGTAGAAGTATTAAAAGTAATTTAAGCGGTATTAAAATATGTATTCAATTTTTATGGAAATTGTTTCAATATTATTTAAAGTTTCATAAAATGGATTGAATGTGTAAAATATTATTTTAATTAAATTCCTTCCAGGAATCAATGCTGCATTCAATATAAAGATTAATTTTAAATTATACAAACATGTAAAAAGAGCACATTCGAATTTTAAATAAATAAATCTAAATAATTAAGTTTTCCTTTTAAATAATAAGCTGTCTTAAAAATTTATTGTGTTATTATTGATTATATTTTTAGTATAACAAAAAATAATATAATTTTTTTTTCGATCCATTTCACACGCCATTTGAGCACAAATGTAAGCATAATAAAAATTTGAAAAAAGCTCGCATCTTGCATAAGTAAATTAAATTTTCTACAATCCACCCATTTCGTACGCATGATACATTTGAAAAAAAATGAATGCAAAATAATTCACAAAGCCACCTGCAAACCTTTGTAAAGCCAACCTCGCATGCTCTCGCGACGTACGTTTAATAAGACTATACCCCGTAAACGCATTCACCACGCACCTCGCCGCCGCGCGTCACAGTTTAATTAAACGAGGTAAGACTTCGCCCCACCTTCGGCGGGGTATAACATTACTCCCGGCATGGCGAAAAGCGAGAAGACGCGCGCCACCACCTCTCCGTGTCTCGTTTCACGCGCTCGCGCGAAAGCGGCGGCCCCCAAAATTCAAAGCAGCAATTGGCGCAATGAGACTGCGCTGCCCCTAACTTCCGACTAACTTTCTTCGCTAATCTTCTCGCGGCTTCTTCTGCCGGCAGATATTCCGGGAGGAGAATGTTTCTTTTGGTTAGTGGCTGTGCGCGGTTGTGGTTTTAGAGGGAGGCTCCTGATTCGGAGTGGTTGGATATTTTTTCTAGCGCCAAGAGCGTTAAAAAATTTTTTTTTCTTTTATTAGTCAATTGTTCTTTGCAAAATATTGGGTTTGCATGTGATGGAACAGTAAGAAGAACATTCTTTTATTTTGTACAGATAATTAAGCACGAGCAGTATAATTATCATTTTACCAATTAAATTAATTTTGCGAAATAAATAAATTTTTTACCATCAATTTGCGCGCTTATTGAGTACATGAAACAATTTTAATGATTACACTTACTTAGAATTATGCATTCGGGCAATCAAGCGCAACAAGAATCCCAGGCGTAGATCGAAAAATCATTAAAGCGATAAATAAAACAATATCGTACAGCGAGGCGATCGAGCGTCTCTCGGCCCATTACGCCTCCCTCACGATTCCGATACTCGCGAAGAATTTCATCAGGCAGTGCGACATTCCTCCGCGAGAATATCGCGTTTCGATCGATCCTTCCTCCTTAAGGAACGTAGTGTGCTTCATTTTTTTAAGGTCGTTGGCTGAATTTATGAGACGCACATCTCCCGACGCTCGCAAAATTTTGCTGTACAGCTTTTGTATGGCAAAGGAGAAAGAAGATTGAGTACGAGGAGAGTTTATGTAGGCGATTTTTCAACTAAGCCTTGATAATATCAATATAATTTATTCTAATATAAACCAAAAAGTTTTGATTCCTGTTAAAAATTCTGAAGAATGAATTCGGAATGAAATTAACTATTGTATTTGAACAGTAAGCATGGCATAGTTTTGATGGTTCTCCATTTATTTTTATGAAAATTTACAATATAATTTTACTAAAAACGAATATTCTTGAATATTCAACTTATGCCTAGTTACCAAAACAAAAAATTATAATTACTACCACAAAAGCATCATCGAAAGTCAAAAAGCTCCCCCAAAGAAGCGAGCCGGCCGCAAATTCGGCCATCCGGCGAACGAAGCCAATCGACTCATGGAAATGCCAGGATCTGCAGTTGCGTGCCAGGCAGGGAGCGAAGCTGCGAAGGAATGCGATTATTACATAACTCGCAGTGGACATATTGCTCCTGGGGAGGGGGGAGGGACCGAAGCAATCGGAATGCCTTCGGTTTCGAGCGCTGGCCTCTGCAGTCGTTCGGTCCTTTGGCTTCCGGCTCGCGCGGGGCGCGTGCCCGGACTTTCTAATTATAGCCCCCCGTGAAATAATGCCGAGCCTGCGCGCGCGTGTGCGTGTGTGTATGTGTGTGTGCGTGTGCGCGCGGGCCCGGAATGGAAAGCGCGAAACCCGCAGGGCGACCCGCCTTTTATTGGCCGCGTTTTTCACTTTTATTAAGGCTCGCGACTACTCCACGCTTTTTGCCGGGGGGGTTGTTATTTTCGCTGATCCTAGTCGCTCGACCGATCATGGAATTGGAGCGACAGGCTGCTTTCATCGGGGACGCAATGAATGCACCGGTCGATTTCGGGGGCTTCGGGAGGCATTTTTTAATTTATAAATACTTTACTATATTGTATCAATTAAAAGTTCTTTGTATCATTTTTACGTATGCAAGCAGCTTTTTATGAAGCGTAACCTTTCGATTATTTAATTATTCATTTATTTATTATGAAATTTTATTAAAAAAATTTTTTTTAAATTATAAGTATTGAAAAAGGATGATATTTCACAAGCTTCAATTTAAAAAATGTATTATTTTAAAAAAGAACCCTCATTTTCGCCACTTTTTTTACCCCTAATTTTCTCATAAAATTCAATCTACCCACATTCATTTTTCTTACACATCCTTCCCATCCTTGAGCTCCATCAATTTGCGAAAAAATGACTTTTTAATAAGATTAAAATGTTGATTCGCGGGGACGAAAAAAAGGCATTTTTCGCAGACGCGTCGGGCTGCCCTCCGCCGAAAGGGTTTAAAATAAAAAAAAGCTTCGACGCGCGATCCGAATGCAATCTAGAAAGCTTCCGAACGCGCCGGCCGGCAACAGAACTCCAATTTTCACTTCATTTTCGCCCTTGGCGCGTGCATTTTTTTTTTCCCCCCTCGCAAATCCCATCAAACTTTTTTGACGCGCCGCGTTCCGGCTTCCCTTTTTGGCTGCGTGACAATTTGTGTTTTCTAATTTGTCGGATCGAAGGTTCGGATCGTCATTCCTCGCGGCGGCTGCCGATGATTAAAGCCGCCTGTCCTTCTCCGCGGAAAATGAAAGCGCGTGCGTCGAATTCCGCTTAACGGCCTGGGAGTTTTCGCGCCTTGCCGCAATTTTTTCGTTATTAACGGCGCCGAGACTTATTATCGAGTGCCGATCGAACTCGCGCATTTTCGGAAATTTCGCTGGATGAGGCGGAGAATTATTTATTGGCACGGTGGAGAAATTTCAAGAGCTTTTCGCGAAAATACGATTTATCGGTCGGAGCTCAAAGTCGTTGGAGGTATAAAGTGCGCTTGAAAATTTCTTATATAACTGCATTTTATACTGCAAGCTCGATAAATTACCGAGGCCTTCTGAACATCCAACCGACTTGGATTAAAAGCTCATTAACTAGCTTTTATTATTTGTCTTTTGTAAAGCGTTCAGTAGAACCTCACGTACCTGGCCGCTATCGAATGTGAGTGTTTCCAGAATAGCGCTCAAACGTTTCATGTCCAACCTTTCAAATATAGAACAGGTGATAATAACCAAATCGTGGAAATTCGCAATGGCTCTCAATTAACTTAGGCATGCAGCAAGGTTTGGTCTTGGGGCCACTGCCGTTCCCCCTCTACTACTCTGTTTGCCAACGATATGCCCGATGTGCTTGATAACGAAATTCGTCACATATTGTATGCTAATGATGGCCAGAAAAAAGGTTCAATAATAATGCAATATAAGATTGTACTGTATACTAGTTCGTAATATTAACTCGACTATTAATTTTCGACTATTAGTTCGACTATTCCTTCACCCGTCTACTTATGAGTAACACAAATTTGTACAACCCTTATACATTACATTATATTTACACAATTAAAGTAATAAGCTATAAACGAACGAACTGATGTTTTTAAATAGTTTTATCTTGACAAGGCAAACGGCCAAACAAATAATTTTTGTACTGACAAAGACATTCAAATTGGAATAAATTGAAATGAAACTTTTAATAATTTATATATTATGTATAGAAATCTCTATAATGACGTTTTAATAAATTATTGTAAGAGGAAAATTTCCAATTATCGTAAAAAATGGTATATTGTTACATTCAATCGAGCTACGAATTATTATGTCTTTTGTCTTCATTTCATTTTAAATATTTTATCGCAGTATGCATGATTAATATTATATTTTAAATAATTTACTCATTATTATCATTATTATACACTCTTTATATTACACATTAATTATTAAAATAATAATAAAAGCTTTTTCCAAAGCTTTTTGAACAATGCTTGTTAAAACCAACGGTTTGATGGAAGATTTATTAAGCAGAAATTATACAATACGTTGAAAATCTCATTATTTAATAAATCTGAAAAATCTCCAGCAGAGTCGGGGCTCGCAAACGAAATTTCTTCCGCCCGTATTCCGGATACAAAAGATTTCTCTAAAGTTGCAAAATCTCTCCCTCCCACCTCGAAATCTTAGCTACAGAAGATCCTTTAGAGCGTCACGAATTTTCCAGTCCAGCGGCGAAACACAGACTCGAGCTTCTCTCGCGGACAAAAGGCGAGATATTCGCCTGTCTTACTTCGCGGCGCGGAGTGATCGGGCCGACTTTGTTTGCGAGCGGCGCATTTTTCCTCGCGAATCGACTTTGCACTTCCGGCGCGTGCCGCATTGTGCACTTTTTGAAATCGTTCCAAGACGAGCGGAACCCCCCCTTATCTCCGACCTGTCGGGCGAGATTCGACTCCTTTTGTCGGGCCAGGTTTTCAATTAGGCTACATTATTAGCCGCGCTTCTTCGCACCGCTGCGGAGATGTTGTGCAGTGCGAGTTTCCAAGATTTTCGTGAATTTTAATTAACAGAAGTTTAGCTTGGGTTCTCGGGTTGGAACTGAGTTTCCGTGATAACGTTTTATTCAGTTGTTTAAAGAAAAATGCGAGCAATTCAAATTTCCTTATTAAAAGGTGTAAATGTGGTGATACAAAATTTGTTTTTTAAATACGTTAGCAAGTTTTTATTTCTTTTTTATAACTTCGCACGTTTTTCAATTATAAAAAATGTGTTTTCAAAGATACCAGATAAAAAAAATCATTCTAAATCTTTCTTGTATACATATTTTTATAATAATCCTTTTAAATGAATTAATAGTATGATCCTTAATAACAGAAAATAAACGCTGATTTCGTTGATCTCGAGTTCAAGACGTCTTGAACATTTCTTAACGTTGCGTTTTTAACTCACAAGGAGAGTATACGACATATGGGTAATGGATTTTCCTGTGACTTTGGTATATGTTTTCTAATGTTAAAATATGAAGGAAGCCGCGTCCGTTCGGCCTAACGCTCGATTTTTCAAAAGTTATGTGCTCTGT
>UCOM01001200.1:0-47239 GCA_900474385.1 Ormyrus pomaceus
TTTTAGGACTTTAAATATTTCAATAACAAAATTTATATTTAAATTTTGTTAGCTTTTCATTAAATTCTAAAATGAGCGTATAAACATAAAATAATAATAAAAACGAGATAATAACGGAACAATAAATTAGTTAGGAGGAAGTTAACTGCCAATGACTTGGCAGCGGTTTTTTTTATTGAACTACCAAAATGTTCTTAACTTAATTCTTCCTTATAAAGGCTGTACAGTTGCTTGCGATAAAGTAATCTCATTTGAAAGTGTTAATATCGTGCCGTTATAGAGTTGCAGTTCACTTACAGAAATTGTATTCCTTTCTCTCTCTCTCTCTCTCTCTCTCTCCTTCTTTCTATTTTCAGAATTATGAGGGCAGCTGTTCGGTCGATCGCAAATGGTGCCGACTATTTTTTGCTTTTAGTCTGGCTTGCCAAGCGTTCTCTCTAATTGTCCGTACAAATAGTTAATTAGCTGCAGCTTTTCCGATTTCACCGACTTTTCTCAATTAGTGGACTTGATTGTCTTTATTTATAAGTATATGTGGAGAATCTAGATCCTTTTTCTCCTTTGCGAAATTTCTTATTGGTCATCCATTGATTTATTAAGCTTCGTATTGAGTTAAAATTAAATTAATTACGGCCAGTCATTCGATTCACCTGGAATAAATGCACTTTCAGATTCGTAGCGTTATTTTATCTATTCATATATCGGTTTTCAGATATCAGATTATTAGGCTCAGAACAATGTAATTAAGGAAGCTAAGTAGTTTTGTCGAGGATAAAGTGTTAAATGAGTATTACGAGATCAGTTATTACAGTAAGCACTTATTAATAATAACAAGTACTAAAATATAATAATCTTCGTGTTATGGAATTTGTTACAAATAATACATTTTATATGAAATAATTACATTTAATGTGAAATCAGAATTTTCAAAGCTTAAAATTATATTTAAGTTACCCAAAGAGCAAAAATAATTGATCTTTTTGTTATCTGTTTTCAATATAATATTAGGTCCTTTGATATGATGGAAGCGACATTGGCTTGATCCAGTAGTTAAATTCCCTTACATGGCTGGAAATTTTGAACCTGTTTTCAATAATTGACATGGGTATTTTTCGGGAATTAGCGTTTTTGTTACGAAGAGGCCACAACTGAAATAAATTATACTCGCTACTGCAGATGCATAAAATTCTATCGTTGATTACCGACGTGAGCGCCGACAACTCTCGGTCATTCCTCTCCGCGCCCAGTTGATCTATAAAGAATCTTGGTGGAAGCGAGCGAGATTTTGAGCTCGTGTGGTCGCATGTAAGCTGGGCGCTGCGCCATAAAGTAGCTCGAGACGCGAGGCGACACGCGCCTCCCACACCGACTCGACTGACCCGGGAGATCGATCGGGAGGGACTCCTGGCAAAGTGCAGCCTTGAATTATCTGGATGATACGCCGAGGTCTAATTTATAAATCGGTGATCGGCGCAATTTATAAAGGCATTGGCATCGGAAGGTAAAAAGCTGTTTGGTCCGCCGCGGAATAATCTCGTGCGAGATGCGGTGGATTAACGTATAAGCCGTCCTCACGCCGTTATATTATTAAATACCGAGTAATAATAGCTGCGTGTTCAGACTGTGTTTTATTGATGATGGAATATATATGGAATACCGAAATTTCGTTGTTTTCTGAGTAAAATTTTCGATAAGGATTGAATTATAATTTCTCGCCATGATTCTGAAAGCTTTTTTGAAATACGAATTTATGCGACCCGTATGTATGCAGATGAACTTTCATTCTCTTAATTTCAATTAATTACATTTGTTAAAAGCTTGAGGATTGGCGATATTTTTATTTTAATGAATTTCAGTTTAGAAGTTGAAGTGTGCCAATTAAAGGATAAAAGCGACTATTCAGTCGCGAATATTCATATTCATGGAACAAGACTTTTAATTTTTTGAACGTGACTTGCATATAAAACTTAATTAAAATCAATTTTGACTGCATGAAAATAAAAATTGAAAGCAGCCGCGCAAATTCATTTAGAATATAATCTTTATGAATTTTTGGAATATGCCTGCGCTATCAATACTAATAAATATTCAAATCCATATGTGTCCATTCTGCAGCGATTGAAATAAACATATTTTTCATTTTTAGTGTGAGATGCGTGGTTTAAAAAAAAATATTTAAACGGAGATCATAGAAGAGTAATATGATACAAAATCGAGGAGGAGTGCAAAAATAGATTTAATAATAGAAAAGATAAAAGCCAGAGTCGTGTAAACAAAAGCATTACAATGACATTCGCAGGAAAAGCTGAATCGAAGCGGAGCTAACCCAGTTTTACCAATAGTCTGCTCGCACTGATGAATAGACAAGGCTTGAATTTCCCTGCACATAAAAATATTCTATATCTGCACAGGACATTAGCTGGCGCTGTTCATCGAATTGCACTCGTGTCCCTCGCATCGCGTACATACATATTGCAGAAAGGACTAAACGTCGGATTTCCCTGGTGGAATTCGATTTCGGGCGCCGCGGCTCTGCAATCTCGCGCTCGTGAAAGAGCGGGGCTGAACATTGAACCCGACAGACGAAAGAACGAACACCACTCTGCATTTCCGGAATGATCGCGGCGTCGGGTAAAGCGGAGGGATTGAAGCGCGCGCACGCGCGATCGCGCCAAGTGGGCTCTCCCGATGAGCCGCGAAGGTCCGAGCGCGAAAAGAACGAGATGGAAAGCTCGCGCTATTTGCTTATTGCGTGGAGCAAGTATTTACGTAGGACGTAGTTGCCGCTTGCTGGGGGGAAGAGCGAGCGTTTCGGGAAATTGAATTCTAGCATACTTGCCTCCTGCTAGCGTCGCCTGCTACTTCGCGCGCTTGGACTCTGTCGAGCTGCTCTTTCGAGTTCCTTGATTTTCCGTGCGCGAGACTCGTCGCCGCAGGGGCCTAAGGTAAACATTTTATTTCAGTAAATTAATCCGGGCAAATAATTGTCCTCTGTTCTCAGCGGCTAACTGATGCATTCGCAATCCTCAGTTCGTAAAGTTAGGAAACTCCGATGAAATTGTTTTGGAATGCGAACGACCAAGGCAATTTAAGTAATCGATTGGGTCGCAGTGCGTATACTGCTCGTAAACTTTACAACTGCAGGGTTTTAGTTTACTAACTTGAATTGGACCTTCTTTGCTAATTTGATTTTTCTTTAGTCTTTACAGCCTATCCAAGTCCTCCTTTATCAATTCTTATGAAGCTCTGCCAATGTTACACTTTCGCGCTACAAATGGGAACCTAACAGTTTAGAGTGGATCTTTCTCTATTTAGACATTTAAAAATAAATATAGTGGTGTCTCGATCTCGGTTTCCGCAGAAACAAGGTATTTTTGATTGCGAGCTCATTTCTAATTTTATTTATTCAAAGGAGCAAATTAGGTCAAACCCAGAAATGTTTTATCCACTTTATACGAGGTTTACTTTCGATTATTGCATTATAGTTTGATATACTTATCTTTTTTTTTTTTAATTTTTCTAATATATTCATGTGCGTTTCACACCATTTGTAATTTATGTCTTTTACAAAATGTTAATTATTATGTTTTTAAATTTTATATTATAATTTTATATTGTAGGCATTGCAGATATTAAATTTCCTTATTGAAGCCTGTTTATAATATTTATTATCATTATTATTATCACCACCAAAAGCATAATTAACTTTTTGAGGGTCACAAAACGCCATTGTATACATTTTTAAATAATGTCCCTTATGTGTACTGAAAAAAATCGGATTGAAGTAAATATTATACTTAAAATTTGTTTATTTAAATTAAAAGAATAATTATTCAAATTAAGTAAATATTTGATTACTACTACTCAAGTCAATATTTACTTGAATTCAGTTTTTTTCGGTGTATAAAACATCTTTATTGAATAGAACCACTGTAATAATTTTACGGTATCCTAAAAAGCATTTCAAAATGTAGTATTAATAATTTCATTAATACTGTCTTTTAAATATTCAGTTTTAACATTGAAAAATTTCAGATTTTGACAGCACAGTTAATTATTGAATAGAACAATTAATACTAACTGTCGTTTAAATATTTAGAGTTGAAGTATTTCAAATTTTATCACCACAATTGAAGAGAAAAAAACAATTCTATTGAATTTAGCTTTATTTCTTCTGCTCTTATTGTTTTGAAAAATGTTATTCAATATTGTATTTTGCAGGTATCTACTTTTTTATTACTGAATGTCATGAGTGTTAAAATGCTTCTAAAATAACTTCATTGACTTAATTTTTTGTATAATTTATTACAAGTATTAAGTAGAATATTAAATATTTATTAATAACAGAACTTTTTTTAAATCTAACCAGAAGAATGTCAAAACTCTGGATAAGTGATTTGGATTAAATTTCGAAAGTTTTTCTAGTAAAACATTATCATTGCTCTGGGTGCTGCTAAAAATATCATATATATAGGTATATTTGTTGCGTTAACAAAAGCGCCGAAATCAAACTAAAGGTGGTGCCTTTCATTATTCGGTACTAGAAAACAATTATCAAAGTTTAATCAAAATCGATGATCCGGAGATGTGACAGTCTTCTGAAAAGTTTTATAATTAATTTTTACAAAAACATCTTTCAATTGCCTTAGTCTAAAAAGAGTGTTCTAAAAAATCTCTCAAGCCTTTTCATCGAGTCAAATCGGGAAAAGTAATTCGAAATACCAGTGGCTCTACCACACTGTACGTCCAAAGTCGAGCTGCGTAATCTATTTCCCTATCCTTCTTTTAAATCCTATCAGTATCTCAAAGTAGTTCGTCGTATTTCTCCGTGCTTCTTCTTTACTTTGAACCTATCCTTGAGAGTGAAAAAAAGAATAGTTTTTACCAAAAAGCACTCGACCTAAATAAACACTACAAAAAATATATATATATATATATATCATTATATTTCTGCATATCGTTGGAAATTTTTATCTGAAAATAGTGTAATAGGGGAAAATGAACATTCCCGAAATAGAAGTACCTTAATCCTTTTTCCTTAAACAAAATCGAATTCAAATTCTGACGGAGGGAGAGCTTGTCGAGGGAAAGAGAGAAGCGACGGAATTTTTCAACGTCGCGTGTCAGATGCCTCCAGCGACGACTAGGAAGCTGCCAATATCTGAATTTATGGAAATGCGAATAGATAAAAGATATATAGATAGCGAAGAAAAGTGTACCGCTATATGTATACCGGTACATATATTGTCTAAATTTAGTATTCCGAGACACACATCGCCAAGTTTTTTTAGTTCTTCTTACAGCCCACATAATTATTGAAGGGGAATCCTGTCACATTTAATCTTTGTGCAAATAGATAATTATATTTCACGGCGAATGTACTCAGAATCATTATACTCAGAATAGATTATAATGATTCCCGAAAAAGCGTACAGGCAATAATGAGACTAGACACATTCCAATAAGAATACGAATATGAATCTCATTTGAGCGATATAGTAATACAAATTTTAAATTTTATAATAATAATTTTAGAATAATAAGACCTGTAAAGCATATATTTCACTGAAATTCTCATAGACTCAATCGAGAAGTTAGGATAACAATGGTATTGCGTAACAAGTGAGAATCGAAATAATGAAAACTGCAGTGAACCAACAAGAACGCGAGAGTGAAATTTCTCGCATTATTATAAACAATCACAATAGTACTTTTCGCCACAAGGGTGTAAAATGGACTTTTAGTGGAGTATAAAAGTCTAATTACGCCCGTGTAACGAACATTATTTTTCGATGCAGGGGTGCATAAATTCGTTTTTACTTCCTGTTTTGCAGAGGCGTAAAGTCGCGTATTATACTCTTACTAGACAAAAAATTCAATATTACGTTTTTTTGTAAAAGGGCGTAAAATCGCATTTTACGCCCCCAAAACAGTGCGTAAAAACAAATTATACGCACCTATATGCATCGAAAAATAGAGTAAGTCAACAAAGAGAAGATGTTCGACATATCGACAGATAATAACACGTAATAAAATAACAGATAATAAAAATGTTGTTTAAAAAAAATATTCGACTTGGCCATTTTTATTTATTTTGACGGCGTTATGATATGATATCTTCCTAATGTTTTTTCCGATATTTGTTCCATTCAGACAACTTAATTTGAAGCGCAAAACTGATTCACGACAAAGACCCTGCTCATAATGCCCACGACAGGCTCTTTTTAGCACAGCAACAGCCAGTTTTCGCAGTACAAACAATTGTCTGAATTATAATTACAGCGAATTACCGATTTCCTGGCAGTAACGTTGCTACGAACACGCAAACTACTTGCTACGAGAAGGGCGACAACCAGCTGTAGTAGTTGAGAATGGCGTTCGAAATACAGCGCGGCGTGTATCTAAGTTTCATTAGATTCAACTTTCTCCAGAGTTTCATGCGGAGAATAGTAACTTCCGTTACTGCCACGGCGCGGATTGAATACGCGATGTTCTCGAGACGAGAAGCCTGGTGACGTTGCGCCTGTTATGCTGTTCTGCTCCGTGGAACTTTCTATCGTATATCTGTATAGCAGATGCGTAAGTATAGAAAAGAGACAGCCTTTATTTCGGATTCTCCTGGCGAAATGCGCTCAGTATGCCTCTTAAGTTGTTTTTCATAAATTTGTCGTTCGGTGCGGAATTTGTAATAGAAAACTGCGGAGCGATGCTGTTGTGAGAGGAATCCAGCTGTAGAATGAAAGTAATTTGAAATGTGTGAGAAATCCCCTTGTCAATTGAGAAGAGTATCATGTTATGTTAATTTATATTTTTGGTCCTGATAATTTTTTTTTGTTTAAAAGAAGAATAACATTTTGTTAGCTTTGCTTTCTTTATTTTACGCATACAATTATAAAAACTATACAGTCTTCTTGATTTATATAAAAATAATTTATTCTGCAGAAGATGTGCTTTCTTAAAGCTCCTCTATTATATCGCACCCTTTAAATAGCTGAGCTCTGAAGAATGCTGCAGTAAAGATGTGGCATAAAAATTTTAAAGCCCTATATATATTCTTCTATTATAAAGTTATTACAAAAATTCCAATATTTGTAAATAAAAAAATATATTCAGATTCGCCAGAGTAAGTGAATTTCATCTTTTTTTCGCCATCAGAATGCTGATGCATTATATACATACTTACGTTCGTTTCCCTGGTGGAAATCGCCTATTTTGCTGCTAGTGTTCAAATCTAGTATGGTTCTTCTTTCCGCTGCTATCTTGACGTTGCCTACACCTTCCACTAACGCTACTTCAAATTCTACTATCTTTACGATTGCATCATCGTTTTATTTTTCTTCGAATCTGTTTCCTTCTTCTGTTTTCCACAGGATTAAAAGTGAGGCTTCTTTTCTTCTTACTACCCACTAATTTGACTACTACTACGTGTGCGCATTCCGTGACTTGAAGATGGAAGTAATTTTTCACTTGACGGTCAAATTACTTCTACACTTTCTTCACATTTTCAACAATTTCTGTCGTGGTTTTGCAACCTTCCTTGACGAACTTTGCATCAGCTTTTCACAAGATTTTATTTTTCCTTTTAGCTTTACGTATATTGAAAGATTGTTTCACAGCAGAATTTCAGGGCAAATAAAAGACGAACACCTTGGGACGTAACAGTGCTTCTGTTTGTCACGATGCGTATCTTACTCGCGTCGGAGGTCGTCGAACTTTCCGCCGAAACGAACTGCATACTAGAAATGTGTACATTGTACTCCTGAGAGGAGAGAGAGAGAGAGAGAGAGAGAGAGAGAGAGAGAGAGAGAGAGAGACGAAAGCGAAAGAGGGACGAAAGCGAAAGAGGTGGGACGCGATATATAGACAGACAAACGCGATACAAGAGGTCGCTATAATGAGTGCGGCCCGACCTCGACATGTAGGCCAAAAGCACTGGAGTTTACATACGTGTGCTTGGCATCGTATACATATTGCCTAGACTTTGCGACTGCTCCACGACGTTTGCACGATCGTACACCATCCTACTTCATATCTCTGACTCTTTCGCGCTTTTGCGCTTTCGCTTCTCCTCTGCTTTCTTTCTGGCCAAGCTGAGCTTTCTACGTCGATTTTTTCAATGTTCTCTAGACTATTCAACCTCGAGAAAACGCTTGACGACCAGAAGGTGGTAGTATTTTATTTTTGTCAATGACCTGATCGTGTAAGGCGATTTGCTGAGTACACTTTATTCTACAGTATATTTCACTTACTTTTCACAATAAAAATAATAACGAAATTTAGAACTATGGAAAATAATGAAGTTCTCAATGGTAATTATATGAAAATTTTTTGCAGGAAGAAATTTTGGTAAAAGACAAGTTATCAATAAAGTGTTTAGACGAAGTCATCAGGACATAGTCTATAAAATCTATTTTATTTCCAATAGTTATTTGAAATGAATATTTTAGGTTTTGTGAACATCTATTTATTGGGACTGGATTTCTTTTTAAGGTAGCTTGTCAAAAGTCTGAAGTCAACTGATCGTGCCTTAAGCAATGTCGTTTTAAAATTGATTTCTTTTACATTCGGATTATAGGTGTATGTGTATACTGCAGGCGATTCAATTTTACGCGCGTTTACCGTATTTCCGGAGCAGATGACAAAACATTAAACATTATACTTTTAGCAATAAATATCTTATTATTTTGCCTGACAATGATCAAATTTTTTAACAGATTCGTAAAAATGAAAATTTTTTTCTTTCTATATCTCGTTTTCTGTATCGATCTGCCGCTTCTAAGTATATCAATTTAAATATTTTTCTACATCAGCAACATGGCTTCCATATAACCTCATGTTAAAACGTAAATTTTTAAATATTATTATTTCAATTATTTGCCTGGCAACTTGCATTTTTTATGATACAAATTTCTTTGTCAGAACCTCAAAATTGCAGTGTTTAATTTTATTCTGATCTGCCACTTTTGCAATTTTTGACAAGCTACCTTAAAGTTAATATTATGATTTATCATATCATTAGATGAAAAATGCTCTTTGTGAAGCATAAAATCTAAAACTTTTTTACAGTGTGGCGTAAAACTAGAAAACTTCTTGTGCTAGAAAAAATTCACCAGAAAACTACCTTAAAGTGAGAACACCTACGAGAAACAGCAAGTCTGGATAGTATAGTTGCTGTTAATGAAATTATTTACGAATTGTATGAAAACAATCTATATACAATATTACTTTCTCTCACTATTTCTAATTATTATTTTGATTATTTTATGGAAAAAACAATACGGACTTATAACTTTGCTTTAAATTTATTTGTGTGATTTTTTGAAAAAAATTGCCAACAGTGTATCATTAAAAAAAAGAGGGAGAAAAAAGTATGAAAAGAAAAAAATTGTTCTTATATATTATTTTAAAACATAAAAGGTGAAACTAGTGTCTGTTTTCAGAACTTTCCTTCTATTATTTTTCCCTTATTATTTTTGAATTAAAAAAAAATACTATAAAGTTTAAAAAAAAATTTCTTTGAAATTGAATTAGCAAATCTCTCTAGTTCTATTCGAGGACAAATGAAATTTATAAAACGAAAATTGATATAACTAGAATCATTTTATTATTGCTTTAAATATTTTGCTTTACTTTCGTTCAATTCGTTAGAGTAAATAGTCTTACCACATTGGAAGGAAAGCGAAGCGTCTAGTTTTTTACGCGCAGCTGACCGCACTTTATGACGACAATGGAACTTATTGTGTAAGGCTCATTCAGTCGCTGGAAAAAATTATTTTTACCGAGTCGCTGCTGCACCGAAAAAATTCTCGACTAATTCGAAGCTCGTGTACGTTATTCTCGAGAAATAGGTATAAAAAATAGTATAAAGCTAGTTGCAGCACAAATACACTGGCTTCCTAATTGTTGACCCAGATGAGATTGGCACGTGAAGCGTACAAAGAAAGAAAAGAATAAAATTGAGTGAAAGCAAAGCGATCGTGCACAAGGCTGGCAAACAAACGCGTAAGATACAATGAAAACAAAAGTTTCTACGTACAGGCGAGCCAGAAATTTAGCAATCAAAAAATTAACCGTAAAATTAGGTGTTAAATATAGACACGAATAACTATATATTCAAAAAAATTGCGATCAACGCACTTGACTACATCAAAGTTAGTTTGGTCCAATTTATTATTCCCTTTATAGATTATGCAATGTATCATTTTGCGATATATCAAAATTATGCTTTTTCAAAATACGATATCTCAAATTCGGGATTTCAATATTTATAAGCTGCTAATTTTTTTTTTTTAATATTTGAGCCTTTGGAGAGATTAAAGAAGTCAGACGGAAATTTCGGGATGCTTCTTTAAGGAGGTTCAAGCCTTTTCTGCGGGAAGCGAGGAAAGCGGTGTCCCCTCTCTCCCCGCGAGAGGCGCCACGTTCACCGCGCGCCTTCCCTGCAGCCAACGAACTTGACATTTTACGATGTCCCTTAGTTCTGTGTCAAATTCCTGGTGTGCGATACACAGCCGGGCACATTTTGATTCCTTGATTGTTTTTCTATAAAAACTATAGCTGTTTTAACTTAATCTCTGCTTTTTTTATCACGAATTCTTAAGATTAAAAGTCAAAATAATTGCAGCCTTTAAGAGCACTGTGTATTTCACGTAAAGTTTATTGCTATTTTTCTCAATGGAGACCCTGGTGAAAAATATTATAAAAAATCATACGTCTTATTTATGATATTTTGAAGTTATATTTATTGATTCTACGTTAATTTCTGCATTTTCACGAAAGTGTTGAACCTCCTTAACTTCTACAAAGAAATTGGCAAAGAGAAAAATAATTTTTTCAAACATTATGTTGAAATGTGTTGAGGATGATAAGTCAGGGAAGTGAGCGTAGTCAGTCAAGTGCAGCATTGAACCTTTATTGAGCTCGTTCTGTCTTCACGAAGTTGAAGTGGCGCGGATGCGTGCTAATGGTCGCTGGCGCGGAGGGAGAAAGAGAGAAAGAGAGGGGCGAAGCGCAGCATACTGAAGCTACGCTCTCTCCCCCAAATTCCTTGTATTCCGACGCGTGGTTATATCACCGCGTGAATTTAACGAAATAGTATGCAGAGGCCTCGGAGTAATGTAACAGATCAATAACGACTAATGCGAAACATGTGTTAATAAAAAATGTCTGGTTTTATTAAAAGTTAAAGATAATAGAGCACGAAATTACCAAATTATGGATATGTATAAGACTTTCCACTTTTTTTTAAAACCTGATTTTGAGTTTCTTCTTTAATTTTTAATTTTTAAATTTAAATTTTTAATTTTTAAATTTAAGTTTTTAATTTTTAATTTTTTTTTATTTAGTTATTTAAAGTCTCATTCCTCTTTCAGGTATTAGCGACGGATTTAACTATAGTAAGTGGATTTGGAACACGTATTTTTACTTTTTGGTTTTTCTATAGAGGTTATTCCGGTCGACGAGTTCGAGTCCCGCCACCGAAAAATCCGGCAAACATTTTTTGAAATGTTTCCGAAAATTTCTAACTGACGCACAGTGGGGCAAATCAAACCCTCGCGGGGCAAAATTCATATCTGGCTGAAACCCTAACGTATCGAAACCGTTTTTTTCAAAATAGTCCTTTTTTCAAGATCTACAGTATAAATATTTGCAATTTTTTTGAGCATCTAATGCCTACACTCTAGAATTTTTCCAAATGTAGAAAAAAAATGAAATTTTTTCTTTGAATATACGGTTTTGGAATTTTTCAGATAAAAAAAGTTTAAGATCGCACAACAATAATAATAGGAACATGATTTGTACATCAAATGCTACCACTAAGAATTTTTTGGGCTTCGAACACCTTTTTTTAAACATTTTAACACGTGATTCTTATGTTTATACTTACTTGTAATATATCCTATCTACAAATTAAAGTTTTTGATCTTATTACTCACCGGCTACATAGCAATATCAGGATTCTTCACTGTTTATATAGTTATGAGTCAAAATTCCAGAAGTGGGCCACTAAAAATCTGTGTTTTAGGACTTTAAATATTCCAATAACAAAATTTATATTTAAATTTTGTTAGCTTTCCATTAAATTCTAAAACGAGCATATAAAAATAAAATAATAATAAAAACGCGATAATAATGGAACAATAAATTAGTTAGGAGGAAGCTAACTGCCAATGACTTGTCAGCGGTTTTTTTTCTACACTTGGAAAATTCTAAGGTGTAGGCATTAGATGATGGAAAAAGTTGCAAGTACCTACTGTAGCTCTTGAAAAAAAGAATATTTTGAAAAAAATGGTTTCGATACGTTACGATTTCAGCCGGAAATGAATTTTTCCCGCGCCCTCGAGCAGCTTTGTCTTGGGAAGTTAAGTGCGGCGTTTACAGTGAGGTAAACAAACCGAAGCCTTAACCGTCTGAGCTAAGAATGCTCTTGCTTCTTTAATTTTGTGTGTGATTTTATATACATTGTAAGTAATGTTAAGTTACTTTACTGAGAAAACTGATAAATGATGTCTTCATTGATTATCATGAAAATGATCATCGTGTGTGTGAATTAACTAAGCTATTACCTAACTATATTAACATAATTCACGCGGTGTCTTCTCTGGTTCTAATTAAATGCTGAACCATTATGGAGATTACCTTTGTAAAGTCTCTCTACAGAATATATAAATACCACTTCAACAAGAATAGGTATTATTCGAATGATAATTGGACAGGATTCGTGAAATGTGTAATAGTTTTAATAATATTATTATATGCGGGTTTACAAGGAAAAATAATAAAAGAGATTTAAAATTATAAAAAGATCAATACAAATTGTATTATTTTTGTTATTTTCAAATCATTATTATCAATCTACATAACAATATTTTATCCGTCACTGCAGCTAAACACATGAAAAAGAAGTAAAAAAGTTAGGCACCACGGAGATCTCTACTTAAACGATTGAGGACAACGTTGCATTTTTTTAAGTCAAGCTCATCAACATTTTTTATCTTTTGTGTGCTTCAATATTTTGTTATTTTTAATGTTTCTCCCTTCTAGACCTTTATTAAATTTTGAAACAGTTATAGTGTTATTTGCCTAATTCCCTTTATTTTTTAAGTGTTTTTAAGTTTTTACATTTTGCATCAAGTTAAAGTCAATTTAAGGCCCTTTTAAAATTACAACTTTCATATTGCTTCTCGAAAATCTTTTATTTATCCTAAATTTATATTTTATCAAATGAATTTAAGTTTATAGATTCACTGAAAAACGGTAAAATGATAAAACTCACTTAGTTTGGTTGTGAAAAACCACTAGTGGTATACGGAAAGTATATTTTGCGGCGCTCAGTTGAAGCCAGTAGTAAGGGAGAACTGAGGATACGTGGTTATCATACATGGCTGATTGTCATAATCGTGTGTTAGTATTAATTTCCGAAATTTGTACTGTTTATAAATGCTTCCTTGCTATAATTGCCCTGCGAAGTCGAGAAAAAGTTTGTTAAGTTCAATCTTGATTGAACTTACCAGGAGAGTATCATTTTTTTGGGTCACGGATTTTGTTCAAACTTTGGGATATGTTTTCTAGTATTAAAATATGAAAGAAGCCGCGCCCGTGTGGTCTAACGCTCGATTTTTCAAAAGTTATGAGCTCTTTTAACGAAAAGCTAAGAAAAATCGATTTTTGTTTAATCGCATATAACTTTTCTTTGTTAATATTGTAGAGTATTTTAACTCCCGGCATTTGAAAGGTGAGATCAAATCCTATTGATTAAAAAAAAAAGACATCCAAAACTCTATATTTGGTCAAAAGTTATGGCTCTACAAAAAATTACCATTAAAATAGCATCAAAAAATTGACGAAAATTCATTTACGTAATTTTAGCTTTTTTTATTACAAATTTTTATTTAGCTATAACTTTTGACCAAATAAAGATTTTTGGATGTCTTTTTTTTTAATCGATAGGATTTGATCTCACCTTTCAAATGCCGGGAGTTAAAATAATCTACAATTAACAGTTGAAAAGTTATATGTGATTAAACAAAAATCGATTTTAAAAAATCGAGCGTTAGATCGAACGGATGCGGCTTCTTTCATATTTTAACATTAGAAAACATATCATGATAAAGTAAGCTTGAAAACTCAAGCACAGATAATGAACCTATAGGTATCTTCAAATCGGAACTTTAAAGTTTTTTTAAGTTTGAGTCGATTAATACTGCTGTATCCTAACATCATCAAATTATTTCCTCATAGATTCGCAATATCCGTTTCTGAATTACGAAGTAGATATATTGTGGATATTAGTTTCCAATACTCAATTTGTAATTAAGTGAATCCTTATTTGTTCAAAAGATGTTTAGCAATCAGGAAATGTAATTTCGAGTTCTAGATTGAATTTTCTGATTTTGATTTTACGATTCACCTAATTTTAACAATACAATTTTAGTAGATTTTTTAAATTCCATAGTATAAAATTTCTCTCTCGGTAGAAGGATTACTTTAATTTAAGATATATATTATACTCTATTTTTAAGTAGAATTCATATTATATTGAAAAAAATCATATGTAAATCAAAGAAGGAAAATTGACTCAGTATTAAAAATAACTGAACAAAAAAGAATATTAGTACAATTATTTAATTATTACAATGTTAATATCAGTTTCCTGGTTACTAATATAAAAGATTTGATTAAAGCAGCGATCCATATAATACTTCCGAATATAGCTATATAGTCCAGTCAAACTTTTTTCCGATCATCAAATACATTCGTCGTATGCTGTACTCGCTACAGACTTTCAACATCGCTATCTGCATCATCGCAAAAACGTACGCAGGTGAAAAAGTAACCGTACTATTTCACTTGAAAGTATATATAGAAAAAAAATCGCGGCATTTAATGTAAGTACTTCATAAAAAGCTTCTCTCTGCCTCCATTTGTTACATCAAACATTTCTGCACAATTATCTCGACAGAAATCTGCTAGGGCCTTTTTCCACCGAAAATAGCGACGTAATCGGCGAATCTTTGAAAAAAAAGGTTCAATCAGCGATCGCTGCCAGTTGGAGTATCCAATTTCGTTAGCACCGAAGATTCCCCCTCTTACGCAGTTACACATATAGCTACGCGTATTTTTACCCACTTTAATCCTTCTTCTCTGGCGTGACATTGTCGGTAGGTGGATTTTCAATTAAAAAAATTCATCCTTGCTCGATGACGTCGACCATAAGGGTTTTCGGCTATTCGGAGATTCTGCGAGCGAACGAGAGGAATGCAGGAGAAAATTTAATCACGCTTCTCGCACGTACATAACGGCAGTGTATGCATTGGCAAAAGAGGACAGACGGTTTCGCGGGAAAAAAACCAGATGGAGGGATAAAGACAGATATATGGAGGTTGACTGAAAGATGGCGTTGCATTGCGGTTCTCATAGCCACATTCACCCTCCTATTCATTTTATCCGCTAAAATGGAAATTCTATATGTACCTAGCCGTATTGAATTCTGATAAGGACACAGGAACGAAAGCGTTTGCAGCCTTGAAAACGTCTCTTTTTAATACGCCTTGTCGACAAATCTTGCATGCTATCTATGTGAAGTTTCGAGCCGTGTCATTCTGAAAGTTGCATTGTTGAACTAGAAATATTGTTACATCAAATTTAAGTAGAATTCAAGCGATGTTCTGTTTAAAAATACTCAAAATGTATACAGAAATGTGAATTAGAAAATTTTCAACAATGAAGCTTTTCGTTATTCGTTTAATCGTAAAAAGCTCATGTTTCATTATAAAATATTAAAAAACAATAATAATAATATTAATAATACTTCCCTGATAGAGAAATGAGTAGATTTTGCGGTAAATATATTAACTATTTCCGAATTTATAGACTGGTCATTTTATTGGTTTCATTGAAGAGACAATGGGTAGAATCTATGGAATTCGGGTTAATTCAGGCGTGGCGTGTGACGATAATTCGTATATTCGTTATTTATTTATTTTATTTTCTTCCATGGTAAAATATAAGGGAATTAAAATATAACATTATGTAATATATATGTTTGTATATTATGTATTTTATATCATTATTTAAATCAATTTTTAAGTTCCGATCCATTTTTTACGGTTTGATGATGAAACACTTTCAAACTCTCCGACTTTTTTATTTTGCAAGAAAAGGTCATGCATCTAAATTTATTAGTCAAGTCGATTAAAACTCGTACGAAGCGGGTTAAATGCGAATATTGATATCCTAAAAATGCTACTTAAAGTTTTAAAAAACATAAGTTTGAAAAAATCAAACTTTTATAGCTCTTTTAAAATAAAAATGTTCATGCTTTCCAAAGTTTTTCCAGTTAAAGTTAGAGAATAACTTCTTTCACTTCTCTATTAGAAATTTATGAGTAAACAGCGAATTCTAGCAAAAAGATTCATTTAACACCTAGTTTGTTGGTTTTAAGGAAACGCTTTTTTTCAGTGTTTTTTCATTACTTTATAATTAATTTCAATTTTTCTTTAACTGTATGCAGAAAGATCTGATTCTAATTCTTCCTTTACTTAATTAAAAAATAACAGGAAAATAAGGTAAATGTCCCAATTTCTACTCACTTCTATCTATTTATAAATAATATGTATAGATAAATATTTCGAAAAAAAGTTATTAAAATTATTTATATCTTGCCGCAAATATTGAATAAGTTAAAAGTATTGTTAGATTAAAAAAAAAAAAATAAAAAATAAAATAAAATGAGTAGAAAATGGGACATTTCGTTCTCTTAAGTGAGTAGAAATTGGGACATTCACCTTACTCGTATGTAAATATTTAAATAATTTAAAATCTTCTTTTTAATAAGACATAAAATTAAATGCAGCACTAATATACAAAATACTTTTATTTTTCCCTATCTGAACGCAACAAACATGACAATCTTAGAAGATCTTGACGTCAAAAACTTATCCCAATTCCCGCGCCGTCCCACGACTCATTCCATAATTCCATACAGCAGCCAATAAACGCGCTTGAAACGGCGGAACTTGGGACACGCTTCGATTTGAAAAAAAAACGGAGCGCCGGCTGCAGATTTCAATTTGCGCCCCGCGGCGACCGTTACATTAAAACGCGCGAGGGAGAAACCGGACGGACGAACCGCCAGTGTATACAGTGTAGTGCAACGAACGATGCTTTTCGGGAATTAAAAAGACGATCCGTGGCAACTGACAAAGTGGAGTCGATCGAAAAAATAGGCGTGAGTTGTGGTCAGCGAGTTATTTTGGAAAAATGGCCTGTCTCAGGAAGCTCGAGGTTAGTCGATGGTTCTTTTTATTTACCACCGGCCGCTTTGTTGTGGCTGCTGCTGTTTCCTCCGAATGCTATTCCCGCTTTTCCACAGTGCTTGAGTGTGTGTATGACTTTTGGTTGCGTCTTCTTTTGAATGAATTTCTCAAAAGTTTGTTTTGATTAAGTAGTCATTCACTAATCTTTTCTGCACATTATGCCCTCATTTACTAGTGGGAATGAGCCATAAAACAAATTTAACGTACCGTTTTCAGAAGTTAGAATGTAAATTGACACATCCATTAGTACATATGTATATACTTTACACATTCTAATTCTGAATATTTCTTAAATTAATATTTAATAAAACATAATCAATCATAATCAATATTTTATGAATATATCAAAAATTTAATTTTTTTAAATTAAAATTGTTACAAAATCTTTAACTAATATTTTCCAATTTTAATTATAAATAATCCTATATTTTATTCAATACTTAGACCAACCAATTATTAGAAAAGATTGAAATGGAAATACAAATGGAAAATAAAAAAAAGGAATTAAAAGAAGTGAGGGAGCAACAGAAAAAATTACTTGAACTTCAAGATAAAACAGAATCAAACTTCAGAATGACGACAAATTTAGAACATCAATTAGAAGAAAAAACAAAGAGATTGGAAGTTGCTAATAGAGAAAGAGACAAATTTGAAAGAGAACTTATAACATCAAAATCAGAATTAGCTGGAGTTAAACGTACACTTGGTATGAGATCATAAAATATCAAAAATATTAATAAATCAAAATTAACTATTTCTTTTACATATTGTATTTTTTCTGAAACAGATTTAGAGCGTCAAGAGAGAAGGGAATTAGAAACTAGAGCATTAAATTTAATAAAAAGTGCAAAAAAGAAATGGGAAAATGCAGAAAAAGAAAAAATTTCCCAACTCAATAAACACATTGAATCTCAAACTATTCGTATTACAGAGTTATGTACTAGTAATAATGAAATGAGTTCAAGATTACAAAGAATGGAATGTGAACTTGAAACTGCTAATGCAGAACTGCATAAACTAAGAATCTTTCAGGTCAGTGTCATATTTTAGTTGTTTAATCTGAAAATCTCTCTGATTTTTTAATAAAATGTATTGCAATACAGGTACAATACAAGGAATCTTTAAGTAAAATGCGAGAATTAAATAGACAAAGTGCTGTAGGTGTAGAAAATAAATTAGAACAAATATCAACAAGAGCACATAAT
This sequence comes from Ormyrus pomaceus, assembly GCA_900474385.1. Lineage (NCBI taxonomy): Eukaryota > Metazoa > Arthropoda > Insecta > Hymenoptera > Ormyridae > Ormyrus > Ormyrus pomaceus. Next base: position 18,524 of record UCOM01001200.1, read on the forward strand.
CAACTAGCTGAACTGAGATCAAAACTAGAATTAGAAACTGCAAAAAATGTAGATTTGGAAACAAAATTGAGAAATGAGCAAGACACTAATCATTGCAGACAATCCAGACTTAATGTTGCTTTAGAACTCGCGCAAAATGAATTAAAAGATTGTGAAGAACAGTTACGTAGTTTGAAAGCAACTATTCCAGCTCGAGATGCTGAAATCGAAACTTTGAAAAATCAGTTACATGAAAAGGCAAATCAACTGGAAAGTGCAAACAGCATGGAACAATTAGTTTTAACATTACAGGAACAAGTTGAGAGATTGAAAATAGAAAATGATCAACTGAAGCAACAATTAGAAGTATGATCTAGAAATTCTACTTTTATTTAACTTAAAGTTATTATTTTTTAATAATATTTTTTACTTTTTAGTGTACCAAATCGGATTTAAATGAGACAATGATTAATATGGAAGTAAATGAAACCCTTGCTGCTAATCTTGAAAGAACTACTCAAGATAAAGTTGCTTTAGAAAATCAACTAAAAGCTACTCTTCAAAAAGAAGGTTTGTGAAACTTTTAAAACTAATCATTTTGACTGTTATTATCTTGAAATAGTATCACATAAAAGAATTTAAAACCCATTTAACAATTTTTCTATTTTAGAAGAGCAAATTCGTAAAGTAGGAAATCTTGAAGAATTAGTCCGAAGATTCGAGAAAAGTGTAGTAAAACTTGAAGCTGAAAACACAAGTTTGAAGACAAGTCAACCTCAAACACGCACATCGTTAAATCGACGCTCGGCAACAACAATTGAGGACAGTATAAAAATTTCTAGCCTTGAACGGCAAATCGAAAAATTAGAGCAAGAACTTAAAGAAAGCAGGGAAAGTTTAGCAGCAGTTCATCAGACAGCTAAGCAGGCTCAATTAAGTCTTTGGAAAAAGGAAAAGGAATTGTCTGACGCAAACTTAGATAAGAGAATAGCTCAAAGAGAAGCAAAGACGGTTGAAGAGAGGCTCAAACATCTGCAAGAAGAGAAGCAAAGGTTGGCAGATAGGCTGAATGCCAGAATCAAAGAAGAAGATGAAAAACTTAAGAAAGCAAATAAAGAATTAGACAGTTTAAAAAGTTCTTTGGCAGATGCTACAAAAGAAGCAACAAGAAACAAACTTCATGCAGATTCTGCTCAAAGAGTAAGTAAAACAAATTTTTATAAAAATATTAAATTATCAAAATATATTTTCCAAAAAAAAAATAGAAATTATTTGAAAATGTTTTATTAAATAATAAAAAGCATATTTTATAATCTTACTAGTTTTTTAAATTTTCAAATACGTGAAGTTAATTTTGAAATATTTATTTGAATCGAATTTTCATAAAAGAATTATTATTTTAAATACTTGTTACATAAATCATTTTTTATATTATATATATTTTAAATTACCAATTTGACCTGAATACAATTTTCTCTAACAGGCGTTAACTCAAGCTAATAAGCAAATAGAAGAGCTGCAATCTTCTAGTGCAGCTCTTCGCCGTGAGTGCGACTCTACGCGTAAGCAATTGCGTGAAAGTCAGGACCGCATGGATCATTTACATACTGAAAAAGAGCGACTGAATGCTAGATTGTCCAGACTTAATGAAGAAAAGAATGAACTTGAGGCCAAATACGAAAGATTGCAACAAGAATCAAACAGTTATCAAGTAAACATCGATCTACTCAAAGAAACTTGTACCGTTTTAGAAGAACAGCTGAATGATTATGAGAAACTTACAAACAACCATGAAACGCGAGAAAATACTCTTGTTCAAGAAAAAATGAAGCTTCAAAAAGATCTGGAAACGGTTGAAGCAAAGTTACGCGAGACTAAGATAACTCTGAATGAAGAGAAAACAATGAGATTAGTAGCGGAAAGAGCTATTGAACGTCTTGAATCCGAAACAAGCGATATCGAAGAAGAGAGAAATGATTTGGTCAAACAACGCGATGAATACAAGAAAATGGCACAGCAACTTGGCAAGCAGGTATTAACTTAATTACGTAATATTGAATATAATTGTGTAAACAAATAATAAAAGTTACAATTAACTTTTTTTTCATCCGCGCGTAGGTTTCGGAATTGCAACAAAAATGTGGAGATCTGGAATGCCAACTATCAGAAGTTAAAAGAAATTTGGAAATGGCAAAAGCAGAATCCAGAATTGTAAAAGAAGAAAGTACGCAACATCTTACGAGGGTACATGAGTTGAAAGAAGCAAATGAAGCTTTAATTGCTGATTTACAAGATAGTGTTGATCAGGGACAAGACTTACGTGCAAGAGTCGCAGAACTAGGTAAAACAAATCATAAACTTTTATATCAAATAATTTATGCAATAATTATTCAACATTGGGTAGATGTGAAATAAATTTCTATCCTTATAATTTTTGAATAAAGAAAAAATTTTGTAATTTTAAATGTTTTTTCTTTCAGAGGAAGTACTTGAGGAAATGCGTCAATTCTATACAGAAAGAGAAATGAAGGCAGGTAGTACATGTCAGCAGCAAACTAAACTTATAGACTACTTACAAATGAAACTCGAAGAGACTAGCAAACGTAAAAAGACTGTTTGCGATAAAATTTTCGGTAATAAACAAAAAGAGAATATACCTCCAGTGAACCCGAACGCTTTACCCGTTGGTTATCGTGAACTCGAAAATCAATTAGGTAACAACAGTACATATTTTGTAAATTAAAAAAATTTTAATGATTCTTAAAATTAAATAAATCATTTTGCCTTCTCAGAATCTGAACGTGCCAAGGTAAAAGCTTTAACAGAACAATTACTTGCGGTTAAAGCAACTCGTGCCATAAGTCCACCCATTTCAACTCCTTCATCGCCCGAGAAAATGCCCATTAATGTGAAAGATGAAGTTATGACAAGACAAGCTTCTTTGCAACGTATGCGACATAATATTCCACACAGATTCAATGTTAGTCTACCGATGCGAGCTGGAAAATGTGCAGCTTGCATGGAATCTATACAATTTGGAAAAAGAGCAGCCATATGTAGTGACTGTCAAATCATGACACATCTTAAGTGTTCAGTATCTGTGCCTGCTAATTGTGGCTTACCAGGAGGCTTTGCAAGGCAGTTAAGCAAAAATTTCAAAGATAGTTCAGAAAGTTTAACCAGTTTAGGAGGCAGTGTCCAAACTTTAGCAATTGATGAACCAGATAATGTACCTGAAAGAGTATGATTTTTCAAAATTAATTAAGATTTCCTATCAAATTTTTATTTAATATTTGAGTGTATAAATAAATATTTCTCGATATTCTAATATTTATTTATTTGAATGCAGTAAAAAGATTCTAATCTAATTATTAAACATTATTAACAATTTTTTGTTTTTACAAATATTTATTTACAAATTTTTTGTTATTTTAGGATACTGACGGTTTGAATAAACCTGCCAATGGTACGATTTTAATGGAGGGTTGGGTAAAATTACCAGGGCGCGCGAAATCCTGCTGGGAACGTAAATACCTGCGCTTGGAAGGATCTTGTTTATGCACCTATGAACATCAACCTAGTTCAGGAATGTCTCCAATTTCATGTTTGGATCTCGCAGAAAAGGATGGTTTCATTATAAGTGAAACAGTGCACCAGGCGGATGTTCCTAGTACTGCCAAATCTGACCTGCCATTTATTCTAAGAATAGAATCCAAATCTCCTTCAACTTGTTGGCCAACGTCAAGGCTAGATATCATGGCACTTAGTCAGACAGACAAGAAAAGTTGGTTGAGAGTTTTAAAAACTTTCTCAAGCCAATCAAAGAAGACTGAAAAATTCCAAACCGTTGTGAGATTAGAAAAGAACCAAGTAAGAGATTTCGCATTTATATTTTAAAAACTACAGTTACAAATAAATTTAGTAAACACTTATAAATTCCAAATATTCTGAAACGTTAGTCGAATTCGTATTTATCAAATTATATATTCATTTATTTTTTACATATTCATTGTATATCCGTTTATATATTCATATTTATTCATTTAATTTCAGTTGGACTTAAACACAGCTGTAGAAATAGAAGAAGAGAATATTTTATTATTCGGCGCCGAGGAAGGTTTATTCTCTTACCGAATAGGCCGATCTCACTGTTTAACAGCAATACGAGGAGTCAAAAAGGTTTATCAACTTACTTTGCATCCGCAAGTGGGGCTTGCTCTTATGATTGCTGGTGAAGATCGGCAATTAGTTTCGTGCGATTTACGCCAACTGAAAAGCAATGCTATGGCTGCCGATTGTTCTAGACCTGCGATCAACACTAAGCCTGTACTTACTGGATCAGAGAGCTGTCATTTGTATCAAATTCAAGGGGAAATGTTGTGTGCTGCTACAGCAAATCACATAATGTTAGTTTAATTCACTTATCTAAATTGAATTATATTATTAATGGCAGTTCTTCAAAATGTTTAATATTATTTTAATGTTTTAATCAATTTGAGAATTACATTTAAAATTTAATTGAAGTTAAATCCTTATTAAATATTTCTATTGTTATATTTTAGCTTGTTAAAATGGTTTACAAACGAAAATTCTGGAGAATTTATTAGTGTTCGTGAAATTGAAACTCAAGAACCTTGCAGTTGTGCTTTATTTACGCAAAACCTTTTGATTGTTGGCTGTCACAAGTTCTTCCAAATAGATATTAACACTTACGAGATAGATGGTAAGTACGTTTTATCAAAATATAAAATGGTAGAAAGTATAAATAACATAATTCATATCTAGAATATTAACTTTATTTTAATTTTTTTTAATAACAATTATTTTTCATTAGATTGTACTGTAAAATGTTTTACATTAGAAATATTATCTTATTAATATATATATATATATATATATATTTCCATTTTCTTTTTGTAGTTAAAAATTGTTAATTACTATTATATAGTTTATTAATTAATTACTTATTATATAGTTTATATAATAATGATATTGTGTCTGAAAGATGCATTAAACATGAATATTTACAAAGTTGAAATGACGTAATGAATTTCAGATTTTCCTGAAGAAGATGATAATTCAGTCAAGGCAGCTCTAAGTGGTGTCGCCAAACTTGGCATTTTTCCTGTCCATATACTGAATGTTTCACATAACTCTCAGAACGTTGAACTTTTACTTTGTTACAACGAGTTCGGCGTTTTTGTTAATGAAACTGGTCAACGAACTCGAAACATCGATCCGACGTGGAGTCACCTGCCTTTCGCATTCGGTAATGAGTTATATTTCATTATTTATATAGAATGTACTATTGTAACTTTGTGAAATCATATAATTATATAGAATTAAACTGAATCTATAATTTATTTTCTCAAAACTTTTAATTTTAATTTTATTATTTTCATATTTTGTGAATCATTTTTATTTTATCTTTCGACTTCAAAATTATCATATTATTTTATAAAATAAATATAAATGATAAAAAATAAATTTACTCAAAATCAATATCTCTTATTTTTCAGCATTCCGCAAACCATTTATCTTCATCATACACTTTTCATCCGTTGAAGTCATTAAACTCGAAGCAAATTCATTTAAGTCTCCTTCAACGAGTCCAGGTCGTTCTTTAATAGAATTGAATAATCCTAGATTCTTGGGATTAGCAGCATCTCGAGGAATTTATGTATCTACTGTTAACTCCATATTAGAAATTTTAAAGATTGAAGGAGTTTCAAACCTGCAGAGCTGTAATAGTAGTTTAACTAGTCTTGATACACTGTAAGAAAATTTAAGACTACATGATTTTAAAAGTAGTTAATTTCTTATTGGTAAGACTTGTATTTGTTTTCAGATCTCAAAACGATGACAGTTCGTCAGAATTTAGCTTTACATCGAGTTTAATGGAAGTACTTGATGGTCAAGGGAAAAAAGTTCACTTCGCAAACTCATTCAACCATTAATAAAGTTTTAAATACGTACTTCTACTTCAAGCAATAATCTTGAATAATTTTTATAAGAAAAGACTTCATACAAGTATGGAATGATAATATTTATTGCCCTATCTTGTCAATTTAGTTCTGTAAAAAATTAATTTTATTTAGTTAAAGCATACAATTAATTTAATGTAATGTAATTTAAATGTGAAAACTCTGATTTGCTACTCATGATTTGTACCGTCAAATTTTCAAGCGAAATTTGTATCAATCTTTTTGTTGATGAATTTTAATGAATTTTATATCTTATTGAAATTAGTTTTGTTTGAACAAAGAGTTTCATTTTGCACGATAAACTTTTCTTTAAAAGAATGTACAAATTAAACGCATTCAATTAAACGAAATTTTTTAATAAGATGTAATTTCCAGAGAAAATTATATATACATATATATATACATACACATATATATATATATATATATTGGTTACTTAACGAATTGTGTACCTTCTAGAAAGAAAGTACAAGATGCTTAGTATTTTTTTATGAAATAAGTGATTCAAGGTCTAATGTAAGATATACAAAGAAGTATTAATTGCTTAAGACCATATATTGTTTAGCGTGATATACTTAATTAAAACCGTAATATATTTTTGAATATTGTACATTAAAGTAAATCTAATGCGAATTTATATGATAAAAATAACAAAAAAGCAATTAATTGCACTTATTAAATAAAACTGTTTATAAAAATTTTCTAGCGAGTTATATAAATATTAATGATAATTCATAATTCTTATGATTCTATGTGAACAATAGGTTGTAGTTTTTTCATAGCTCGGAAGATATTTTACAATTTATTGTTTTTTTTTTTTTAAATTCTTCAGCTGCTAGAAAAGACCGGAGTCGTTCAAAACATTTTCACAAATGTAACGGTTTATGAACATAGACGGAAGATATTATTCTACAAGCACATCACATCCGGCAACCCTTGACACTAGACATATGTTACAAACTGCAGCGTCGCACTTGACACAATTCTCACATATTTTAAGCTGGTTACAAATTCATCGACGTATAGCTTTCATTTAAGCAACTAGCTTCTAACACCAAAGAAAACCGGATCATTTTTTCTCTTTGATAAATAAAAAATGAAACAAATATTATACATTATAAATACAATATGGGTGATATATTTAGAAAAATATTTTGCTATGCTAAAACATTTCATGCGTACAAGATTCAATCAATTTTAATTTTGTGATTAATACGAATTTTTTAAACTATTACAATATAATTCCTTCAATATCAATATTTTAAAAATCACTGGAAATGATGTAAATAAAGAATTAAATATAAAATTATAAGTATATGCGGTTTTTATAGTTATCAATTTAAATTCATAGTAAAAAAGTATAACCTTTTTGGTGATATTAAAAAAAAAACTGTTTTCAATGTAACGCTATTAACGAAGAATGTTTTTGATTAATTAATAATTAATTTAATTTTATACAGACTTTAGTTTTTAACTAACAAGTGTTTGCAATATGCATATTTTTTAATTTTACATTTTCCATTGTCTTTAAAAAGGAATTTGATTAATTTTTATGAGGCTCTAAAATTTCAGATGAAACGTATCCATTATTTATAATAAAACTATACTATTTTGAATATCTTATTAACTTCTACATGATTTTTTATTAACGTATGAATATTGGATGAATGAAAAAATAAATATGTTAACAATTTCACAAAGCAATCATATATTCTCAATTAAATTATTAAGTAAAAATTTTCATAACAGTCGTAAGAATAACGAAAATTATGAAAAAACATGTTTCTCAACGTTAGAATTATGTTAGCCATTTCAATAAACGTCAACATAGTTAAATTACATAAAGAACTACTATGAATAAAAATCGAAAAAACATCAGCTTTAATATATCGTTTAGTTAATCACTAGACCATCGAATGATACCTACCCTATCCTTATTGACTAAAGATCGAACAACGTTTCCTATGTTCTTCTAACCAACGAAAGAACACTCGAAATAACAAAGCATCATAAATATAAATGTAATTCTCGAATTTCTTTCGGTTATAAAAAAGTATGAATCATTCTATTATTCTATTCGTACTTTTAAATTGGTTTTAAAGTTTTAATCGTTAATTGTCAAAGGATCCTTGAATTGGTCAAGAGCTATTATAAAAATTAGCTCAAATAAACGAAAATATCTAAAAATAATTTATAAATAATACTACACATTAAAAATATTTTACCTTACGCATGTAAAGAGTTGTACGGATTGTGGTATACATAAAAAGAAAAATAAACCAACGAACATTAAAGAAATAAATTATAATTTTTATAATTCAAGTTGTTTTGTTTCCTTTACGTCATAATACACAGTAGTCTATTATGCTACTAGACCGTTCAGATTTGTACAACATGAATTATTTATAAAACTATGATAATTTTTTTTCTTTGAAATACATTTGTCATGTCTTTTAGTGAATATAGAATTATATTCGAATTAGCAAAAATTAATTTAGGTTTTTGTCTCTTCAGTAAATAAAAGGAATAATAAAGAAATCGAATAAAAACTAATATTATATTTATCATAATGTGTATGTGATAGTTACAGCCGCAACTAAATATTTTATTAAAAAATGCTCTAGAGTACTGTAAACAAAATCGTTATCAAACCCAAACGAAATAGTGAAATATCTAAAAATGGTTCTTAATAGCTTATCAGAAAATTGTTACGCTTTTTCAATGAAATTTGTTTGCGATTGGTAGAACACGTTCTATTAGCGGTAGGCGAAGTTCAATAATGCATTAGCTAAAAAAGCTAACTCCGAAGGTTAAAAAACATAAGACCGACTTTAAAAAAATATTTTTAAATAATCGTATTATAATAATAGTAAATGGCTAGTCAAAATGAATATCATGTCATTTATGATAACAAAATTATATTATTTTTTTTTAAGAATAATGTTAAAATTTTTAACAAATCTTCAGTGATTTAAAGATTATTGAAAAATTTTGAAAAATAATTGCGCAAATAGTAACAGACAATTATATTTGCCTATAATTCTTTTCTGAAAAACCAATTTACTAAACCATAACAAGTTACTTTATTTAAGAAATAAATGGTCTGATCCGTCAATATTTTCTTATTGCTCACTATAATTTAAAATATTAGTCGTTGAAATAAAAATTAGAACAAAATCAGTAAATACACTTATTTAGATTTAATAAATTTTTTTTAGTGTTCGTATCGACATTACACGCAATCATGTTGGAAAGACCTGGTAAAATGGTGCAAATGCACACGTATATTAACCCATATAAGCTATTTTACAGCTACCTTATAAAGTTTTATGAGGTTTTATCGGACCTTTCCGACAGGCAAGGCAACCAATTTTGATATAATTTTCCAACTTATATTTCAAATTGTTTTTTTCAAATGTGAAAGGATATTTAAAAGAATATATAAACCAAACGTTAAAAATCCAATATTTTGCAATTGAACACTTCGTTGAACACTGCGTTATTTTTTATAAAAATGGATATTTTTTGTAATTATTCCGGTTAGAATATTACATTTATATTTAATTTTTTATCGAAAAAGCCAAAATTTAACTTCTTTGGTCTTTTAGTGGAAAAAAATTTCAAACTATTTCAAATTATTTCAAGAATTTCATGAATGTTTATTTTCTAAAGTTTAAAATTATCATTTTGACCGGAAACTATTCGCATGACCAACAAATTTAAAATAGTTACTTTTCTTTTGAAAAGATTAAAAAATTTAAATCTTGCTCAAAAGTTTTAAATAAGTTTTTAAAACGGTCACCAGACGAACCATTCAATAATGAAAATCGCCAATCGGCATCTTTTCAATTGATGTACAAGAGTTTGAACCAAAGTTTTTAACAAACAGTTTAATACATTATTCTAAAAATGTTATATCTATATGTATTATTAATTCAATTTTATTTTGCATGTGTAAATTTAAGGTGACAAAGTTTTCAGTGGAGTATCCCCTATAATACATTTCGAGAAATCACATGTCATAATAAAGAAAGATCAAAATATATTCAAGAATGACTTTAAAATCTTTGAAAAAAGTTCCATAATTGGATGCTAGATAATAGAATAGCTCGCGGTCCCGGTTTTTAATAACTATAACATTCCGAGTACATTTTGTGCATTGTAATATATTGTATAAATCTTAAAGATAATGGCCTTTAAAAATATTGAAATATATGCACGAAATTTGTGTTATCCAAAGACAGGTAACGTAAGTCCATGTGATAATTTGAAATTTAAGTTTCACTGACAACGACAGAACGCGAGCAGGTGGCACTTATAAAAGGCCCCCCTCGCTCTCGTGCTTTCATTTTTCCGCCTCCAGTGACTCGCGTCAATTGCGTGGTTTCTTCGGATCCTGTGGGGTACTTCAAGAATTCGTGCAAGTTCATACCCCCCCAAGTCGTTGTGCATTCATGTGGCGGGCGTTCAAAAAGTGTCTCACCTAAGATATTAAACGGCAGATTGTTAAGAGTGCTCGCATTGAATCACTCGATAGTGAAATATTTAAGAGGAAATGGCTTCTGACGGAATAGCAGAGTGGGAATTGCAACCCCGGAACCTGCCGAAACCAGAGCCTGGAGATGAGATCGTCATCAGTGGCATTGCTGGAAGATTTCCAGAATCCGACAATGTTGAAGAATTTCAAGAGAATTTGAGATCTAAGCGCGATCTTGTAACTGATGATGATCGTCGGTGGAAGTTAGGTAAGTATTCATAGGTTTTTAAATAAAGCATATATTAAACCTTAATTTCATATTTTCCTTGACACTAAAAATAATGTATTTCTTCAATTTTTACGAGTAAAACAACATTTCAGAAAAAGGATAAACAATAATCAGTTTTACATGTTCATCTTTCTAAAGTACCGTACATTTTTATCTTTTTTTATATCATATAGCCTTTAAATTTATTGTTTTTTAAAATTTTATGAAATTTAAGAATGTTCAATAATTTAATAATATCTTGAAGTTAAACATGAATAAATATAAACAATTTTTTAAAGAACTATTTTTTATGTTTGTAAACATATAAACTCTATTTTTACTAAATTATATATAATCCGAATTGTAACAAGAAATGAACTTGTTTTAAAAAAAGGCATTATATTTAAAATGAATGAATATTTTGAAAGAAGAACGATTAATCAAAATTTTTCAAAGTCTTATGCAAAAAGTATAAATTATTACATAGAGTGTTCAAGCGTTTAAAAGATACAATTAAACAACTTAAGCAATTTAAAAAATTCAGATAAACAATTGCTTTGTGCAATATAAAAAAATTGGCGTGTTGCTGATCATGCACATAAAAATTGTGCACAGTTTAGCATTGGTAAAATTTATATATAGATTTATTGTGGACGAACAAGCCAATGTTTAAAAATATAACCAACGAGCCATTTAGTTGTCTTGGTTTTATTGGTCATGTATCTACTTTTATCTTTATACATCATTAATAATTAAAATTTATGAAATCATGGTTTAGAATTATATTTAAATTTTATCATTAAAGTTTAATTAACCCTCTAACGCCGTATGTAGAAAATTGGCTATACAATTATGCAAAGAAGATGTTTCTCGTACGAGTCGGGTTTGCCCTCCGAGGAAGACGAGAGCGAGAATCACCTCTACGTTACGTGTCGCATATATAATATTTTTTGGGACAGCGTGTGTAAAGTTCTATTTATTTAGTTTGCGCGCTCTTTTAACAAGTGTGGTAATATCATACGTTGTAGCTTGCGTAATGAAATGAGGGCGCAAAATCGAACTTTGGGCAGCCAGTACAGGAAATTGAAATTTTTTAATTTGCTCGCTTAATTATTCTTTTGAATTCCTTTAAATAATTAAAACGTTAACCTCTTCTGACCGATGTCTAAATGTGTGGACAGATATTAATTTTACTATTACTGAAGTTTCCCGAATAAATTGAGCAAAACCTTTATACATATTACCTTATTTGCACAAAGAACTTAAAATATTAACCGCATGAAATTCGTTAAACATAGTTTATTTCGTTTTTTAACCCGAAATATAAAAAAAATACAAAAAAAATGCAGAAGCTATATAACTGTAAATTTCATGTTTTTTGGTCAAAAGAACGACAAATTAATGAAAAAAAAATTTTTAATGATGTATTTATGGTGCCGGTCAGAAGAGATTAAAATTGGTTGCCATTGTGCAAATAAGTCAGTAGAATTGTTTCGCAATTTCTGTATCTTTCAATGAGTTTCGAGATTAAAGGATGAATTTAGAGAATATTTTCTAACTGATGCGATTTATCATTGTATTCCAGGTTCTTCAATAATTAAAATTATTAATATTATTCAATGCAATCATTTAAATTATTTAAAGCTTTTTTTAATTGAAATTTTAAGAAAATCAAATTCAAGAACATTTTACTGCAACCTTTTTTAAATCAATTTTTAAATACTTATAAAATATTAATCTATTATAATGTATTCATATTCGTACTATGATCAGAACGTGCTTTGCGATTACAAAGAGAGCAACAAATGTAAACATTAGTCGCAGATGCTCATACAATACATGACAAAATAAATGCACACATGCTAATATATTTCATTAGTAAAAATTTGCGTACCGAGCTTTATATTCAATTATGGAAATTCCCACGACTCTAAAAACAAGCTCGGTACATATAGTCCATCAGACAATATTTTCATGCAACCGTGAGAACAAATCATAATGGTTGAATGCTACGTTACGCAATCGGATAGAAATCTCACCTCATTAAAAAGAAAAAAAAAATATAAAAAAAATAAATGAAGTAGAATTTCGCTAAGAATTCGCCTGTCTTTAATTTATAAAACAACACCGTTGAGCATTTCTTTTCATACTAGTTTTTTCTAATCCGTGCTGTTTAATTCCGCAGATCATCCGGAAATTCCCCAGCGCACTGGTAAAATAAACAAGGTCGAGAAGTTTGATGCGCTCTTTTTCGGAGTACACTTCAAGCAGGCCCATACTATGGACCCAATGTGCCGGATGTTACTCGAGCACGCTTACGAGGCCATCATTGATGCTGGAGTCAACCCCAAACATTTGCGTGGAACCAGGACCGGCGTTTTCATCGGAGCTTGCTTCTCAGAGTCTGAGAAGACCTGGTTTTATGAAAAATTTCAGGTGAATTTTCATCTATTACAATGGTCTTTCATTTATTGATCAGTACGAGCTTATTTCTGATCCTTGAACTTTGACACTTTTTTAAATTCACCGAGGAACTGTAGCTTATTTTAACCAGAAATTTGCATTTCCTGTTCACGAGTCTGGTGCTAATAAACTTGCTAAATTTACACAACTAAAATTGTTCGGGCTAATTATTATTTTTTTTTATTTTTAGGTAAACGGTTTCGGTATTACAGGTTGCGCTCGGGCTATGTTATCGAATCGCATTTCTTATTGGCTCGGAGTCAATGGTCCAAGTTACACTATAGACACAGCTTGCAGCTCCGGTCTTTACGCATTGGAACATGCCTACAGAGCGATTCGAGAAGGTCTTTGCGATGCTGCCCTTGTAGGCGCAGGAAATCTTTGCCTGCACCCCTACGTTTCCATGCAATTTTTCAAATTAGGTACGCCAAAACATTTCGTAATTAGTTCTAAATTTAAGATTTAAAAAAATGGTATCTTTTTCGCGATGAACAAGAAAAATAAATAATTTGATAGAAAAATTCTATTCCTAAACGACTGCTCTCAAGTGGACATTAATTTGTTTTTCTTAAAAATTAGGTGTACTCAACGTCGATGGTCGCTGCAAGGCCTTCGACGAAGAAGCCGATGGTTACGTCCGAAGCGAAGCCATATGCATGATGTTCTTGCAAAAAGCCAAGGATGCGAATCGCGTCTACGCAACTGTGGTCCACGGCAAGCTGAACTGCGACGGTTATAAGGAACAAGGTGTCACTTTTCCATCGAGTCACATGCAAAGTGTGCTGCTAAAAGAATTCTATATGGAGTGCGGTATTCCACCGAGTCTAGTGGGCTACGTGGAGGCTCACGGCACTGGTACCAAAGTCGGCGATCCTGAAGAAGTCAATGCCATCGACAGAGTTTTCAGCCCAGGTCGTAAAAAGCCGCTGCTCATCGGATCTTGCAAGTCAAATATAGGCCACTCGGAGCCTGCCAGTGGACTCTGTTCTGTCTCCAAAGTGAGCTGCATTTATTGCCGGAAAAAAATAAGAAATTTATTGCCTTTGTAAAATTTGATTTTACTTACCTCTTTGTAGGCCATAATTTCGATGGAATCTGGTATGATTCCCCCTAATATAAACTTCAAGACTCCGAGGCAAAGTATTCGAGCACTGCAAGAAGGAAGAATAAAGGTTGTCACGGATCTCACTCCGTTGCCAAATGAATACGTTGGTGTTAATTCGTTTGGATTTGGTGGAGCGAATGCTCACATATTACTCAAAGCTAATCCTAAGCAAAAAGTAAATAACAGCGCACCAAAGGACAATCTTCCACGATTAGTTGTCACATCTGGTCGAACGGAAGAAGCAGTATATCACATAATAAATAATGTAAGATTTTAAGAAAAATGTATTATACGATTTAGATGATGAGCAATTAATATTTTTTGGTACAAACTCGTATAATTTATTAAAAAAAAATTAATTTATTTGTGTAGCTTAAAAGTAAGCCAGTTGACGCGGAATACGTACATTTATATCACAAAATTCACGCGGAAGATATAAACGGTCATATGTATCGCGGATATACAATTCTACCAGAAAAAGGAGTTGCTGATAGTCCACCGACAGAAGTGAAATCTTTCCCCGGAACAAAGAGACCAGTTTGGTTTGTTTTCTCAGGCATGGGTTCACAATGGCCAGGAATGGGTAAGATCTTTGTTTGATTTACATTTTTATATCGTTTTCAAAATAAAGAATCTATTGTAAATGAAATTTCGCTGATACTTGAATACAGGAGAGTCCTTACTGCGATTACCTGTTTTTGCCGAAGCTATAAAAAAATGTGATGCAGCTCTGAAACCCTTCGGTGTTGACATTTACCACGTAATTACGAACAAGGACAAATCAGCCTTTGACAAAATTTTAAATTCATTCGTTGGTATTGCCGCTGTTCAGGTAACTTACGCCTTCATGAATGCATTAACATTTCATTGTTGGAATTGTTTATATAAACGTTAATAAAAATTTTATAAATTTTCAGATTGGATTAGTAGACGTTCTTCATTCACTTGGCATTGAACCTGACAATATAATCGGTCATTCGGTGGGTGAATTGGGATGTGCTTATGCCGATGGTTGTTTTACTGCTGAGCAAATGATCCTGGCTGCGTACTCTCGTGGTATGGCTTCCATTGAAACGAAAGTTATTCACGGCTCAATGGCAGCAGTGGGAATGGGCTTCAAAGATCTTAGACAATTGTGCCCACCTGATATTGAAGTCGCTTGTCACAATGCATCCGAAAGTGCAACAATTAGTGGACCAGCAGAATCTATGAAGAAGTTTGTTGCTGAATTGACGGTAAAGAACCTAAAGTAAAGTTTAAAAATTTGTTTATTAAACATAAATCACTATTTAAATACGTGTGCATAAGCAGGCAAAGAACATTTTCGCAAGGGAAGTTCCATGCAGCAACATCCCGTATCACAGTCGTTACATTGCACCAGCTGGACCGAAACTCTTGGATTATTTGCAAAAAATTATTCCAAATCCAAAACCACGAAGTGCAAAGTGGTTGAGTACGTCAGTACCCATAGATAAATGGGATACCGCAGCCGCAAAATATTCATCCGCTGAGTATCATACCAACAATCTACTCAATGCCGTATTATTCGAAGAAGTATCAGCTTTGATTCCAAAAGATGCTATAGCCATCGAAATTGCACCCCACGGATTGCTTCAAGCTATTGTTCGACGGTCACTTGCACCAACCGTGGCAAATATTCCCCTGACGCTGCGAGGTCATAGTGACAATCTTGAGTTTCTTCTTCAAGCTCTTGGAAAAATGTACCTTGTCGGCATGCATCCTAAGCTAGGTATAAAAGACAATTGCCACAAATTGCTTCTGTTTATAAAACACAAAATCAAGGAATAAATTGCACTTTCAGCAAATCTTTATCCACCCATTCAACTTCCGGTAAGCCGCTCAACACCAATGATCGCACCACTAATTAAATGGGAACATTCAGATGACTGGTTCGTGACATCGTATAAGTCTCAGCAGAAGATTACATCTGGCGAACGCATTGTCAAAGTATCACTGACAGATGCGGATTATGAACCAATGGCTGGTCACATCATTGACGGGAGAAATTTATTCCCGGCAACAGGATATTTAGCTTTGGTGTGGGAAACTGTAGGTATGATGCACGGTGAATTGTACACTGAAGTTTCCGTCGTGTTTAATGATGTAAGATTTTTGAGAGCTACAAATATTCCTAAAGATGGAACCATTGAGTTTACAATAATGATTCAAAAAGGTAAAATAATTTATGTAAATAATTTATATTTTAATATGTATTACGATTAATTATTAATGAAATCAATATTTAGGCACGGGAAGGTTTGAGGTAGTTGAAGGCGGTGCAGCTGTTGTAACAGGTTATATAGCAGTCTGCTCAAATCCTGCAGCAGAAAAATTAAATGCACCTTTACCAGACGTCAAGGAGGAAGAAGTAATGGACACTCGTGATATTTACAAAGAGCTCAGACTCCGCGGATACCATTACTCTGGTTTATACAGAAATATCACGTCCGCAACAGTCGGCGGTACAAAAGGACATATTACCTGGAACCATGAATGGGTTTCTTTCATGGACAATATGCTGCAGATGCAGATCCTTGGTGTGGACACTCGCGGTCTTTTTGTCCCTACCACCATAAAGAAACTTGTTATCGACACGAAGGAACACCTTCAGGATATAAAAAAAGGAGAAGTAGGAAAGCGTACGTAAGACAATCATGATAATTTGCTACTACAGTGTGATCACAAGCGGACTACTTAAATATTCAATTTATATGTACATATGTTATTAAACTTATTTCAGAATTTGCAGTTTACGTTAACAAACTTTATGACGTGATCGTTTGCGGTGGTGTGGAGATTCGTGGCTTACAAGCCAGTGCTATTGCAAGAAAAAAACCTGCCGGTGATGCTGTACTTGAGGAATACAAATTCGTTCCACATTATGATAGAGCTGAAGTTGGCCTTCGCGAAATTAGTAGACTTACAACACACATAGCTACGGAAAACCACTTGGGAATCAAAATAAAGACTGTCGAACTCATTGAAGACGCTGATAAAGTATTGGCCGATAGGCTATTGAGTCCTTTCATACTCGAATCTCTTGGCGATCTTCCTCTGATTCAAGCTGACGTTAATGTTGTAAGCACAAAAAGTAAATTTGATGGAGATGACTGGCCATCGACTATACCCATAGTTAGCCCTGCGAAACTTACTGCTGAAACAAATGCTATGATAGCAGTTGGTCATCGTTTATTGACAAAAGATCGACTAGAAAATTTGAACTTATTATTATCAGCATTAAAAGAAGGCGGCTTTTTGTTGACACGCGAAAAAGCCGGGGAAGCCAACAATATTGAAGCAGTAGCCCAAAGTAAAAATTTAAATATCATCTTGGAAAAGAAATTTGAGAACGAAGTGCTTATTTTACTGAAGAAGCAAGAACAATCTCCAGATAAAGTAGTTGTTATTCCCGTCAGTAATAACGAATTCACCTGGGTAGATAAAATGCGCACTATTATGTCAGAGGAGCTAGAAAAAGAAACTAATGAAATTGTAAGAATACTTTTTGTAGGCCAAGAAGGATATGAAAATGGTAATCCAACTTCCAACGATTTCAAGACTAAATTTTCGTTTCTTCTAATTTTCTTTTAATCTTTAGGATTGTTGGGTCTCATAAATTGCTTAAGAAAAGAACCTGGTGGTGAATCTGTTCGTGGTTTGTTAATTCAAGATCCTAAAGCTCCTAAATTCTCTCTACAGAATGCATTTTATGCGAAAGAATTGCAAAAAGATTTGGCGGTATCGGTCGTTAATGAAAATGGTCTTTGGGGAAGCTATCGACATTTACCATTGTCGAGAACGTTAATAGCAGCGCAGCATATTTGGATGGGTCAAAAGGTTCGAGCCGACTTAAGCTCATTGACTTGGTTGCAAGGACCCATTCAAAACCTTGACCGCAAAGATCAGGAT
Organism: Ormyrus pomaceus; assembly: GCA_900474385.1. Lineage (NCBI taxonomy): Eukaryota > Metazoa > Arthropoda > Insecta > Hymenoptera > Ormyridae > Ormyrus > Ormyrus pomaceus. The sequence continues at coordinate 36,730 of UCOM01001200.1, forward strand.
CTTGTCAACATTCATTACGCTCCCATCAATTTCAAGTAAAGTTTTGACGACATAAATAATATTTAAAAAATGTTTCTACAATTTGTTAAAATTTTTAGGGACGTTATGATAGGAACAGGAAAACTTGCTGTAGAAGCTAGTGCGTCGCACAGAATGATGCAAGAAAATGTATTGGGTCTGGAATATTCTGGTATTACATCTAAAGGAAGACGAGTAATGGGATTCCTCTCAGGTCGGGCTATTGCGAATTTGTGCATACCGGATCCTACATTCTTGTGGGATGTACCGCAGAATTGGAGTCTTGAAGACGCAGCCACCATACCTTGTGTTTACGGAACTTGTTATTACGCGCTTTACATGAATGGTAAATACAAGCTGAATCTTTTCATTTCTTAATAATTTTTCTTAGGCGGATTAAATTAATATGTATGTAATTGTTAGGCAACATGAAAAAAGGTGACAAAGTATTAATTCACGCTGGCACTGGAGGTATCGGTCAAGCAGCGATAAACTTGGCTCTCTATGAAGGTTGCGAAGTCTTCACGACGGTTGGTACTCCAGAAAAACGAGATTTCATTCTAAAGCACTTCCCTCAGATACCAGAGAGTCATATTGGTAACTCGCGCGATACCAGCTTTGAAAAGATGATTATTGAACAGACGAATGGCGAAGGTGTTGACATCGTTTTGAACAGTCTTGCTGAAGAGAAGCTGCTAACGTCTGTCAGCTGTTTGAGATGGGGTGGAAGATTCCTTGAAATCGGAAAATTCGATCTGGCTGCCAATAATCCTCTGGGAATGCAGTGCTTCCTAAATGAAGTAAAATTCATTGGTGTCATGTTTGATCGTTTATACGTTGAGGGCGGGGAAAAAAAAAACGAACTCCACAGACTATTGAGTGAAGGAATCAAAAAGGGTGCAGTAAAACCACTTACAAGGTAAGATAAATTAGTGTCTATTTTACCAGAATTAATTATTTTTGGATTTGGATTAAAAAACTTATTTTCTCTGTTAAAATAGAATCATTTTTGAAAAGGATCAAGTAGAAGAAGCCTTTCGTTTTATGGCTGCCGGTAAACATTACGGTAAAGTTATCATTAAAGTACACGAAGACAATAAATCCCCCAGGAGTCTTCAAGCTCTACCGCGTTTCTATTGCCTGCAAGATCGCAGTTACGTAATTTTAGGTGGTCTCGGTGGCTTTGGTCTCGAACTAGGTAATTTATCAAAAATAAAAATATTAAAATATATATATTAAAGAATGTCCAATATCGACTGAATATTTTAAATGTCCTTAATTAGCGGATTGGTTAGTTTTACGTAATGCTAAACATTTGATCATCACTTCTCGAACTGGATTGAAAAATGGGTACCAACGTCAGCGAGTGAAACTCTGGGAAAGTTATGGTGTTCGTGTAATTATCATTTCGGGCAAAGATGCATCAAGGCGTGACGATTGCCAAGCCATTTTAGAAACAGCAGCAAAGAGTGCCCCGGTCGATGCTATATTCAACCTGGCTGTTGTACTTAAAGACGCCGTGTGGCAGAATCAGAATTCGCAGTTGTTTGAAGAATCTTTCCGTTCGAAGGCTTGGGCAACAAAAAATCTCGACGTACTGTCCCGAAAAATTTGCCCAAAACTGAAACATTTTGTCGTTTTCTCTTCTGTATCGTGCGGACGAGGAAATGCTGGTCAAACAAATTATGGAATGTCCAACTCTGTAAGTTTTCCTAATCTACATTTCGATTTAATTCTGATCTTTTTATCATTTGGCATTTTAATAGGTGATGGAGAGAATTTGTGAAAGACGAGTATTAGAAGGATTGCCGGGATTAGCGATACAATGGGGTGCTGTTGGAGACGTTGGTCTAGTCGCAGATATGCAGGAAGATAATAAAGAATTGGTCATTGGTGGTACCCTTCAGCAAAAAATAAACTCTTGCCTCGAGGAACTAGATGGATTTTTACAGCAGAAACGACCTGTAGTAGCCAGTATGGTCGTAGCCGAAAAGAGAGCAGGCGGCGCTGGAGCTCTGAGCGTCGTTGATACTGTACTCAACATTATGGGTAAATATCTTGAAATACGTTTGATTACGAGTATTAGAAATTTTTCTGAAGAATATTTTAAATTCATCAAAATTTTAATTTCATTTGTACTTTATGTATTGATTACTTTGTGTATTTTCTGTGCAGGACTGAAGGACTTGAAAGGCGTAAGTCCGACCACGTCGCTTGCTGAGCTTGGAATGGACTCGATGATGTCCGTTGAAATTAAACAGACGCTGGAACGCGAGTACGAAGTATTCCTTACAGCTCAGGATATCCGCGCTCTTAATTTTGCCAAACTACAAGAAATGTCTGACAAAGATGAAGCGAGCGCAGATCGCCGAGACAAGAAAGCTCCCACCGAAGAAGCTGAAGAAATTATGGGACTGAGATTACTTGCTCGCCTAGCTGGTAGCGAAGAAATCAACAATCAGCCCTGCGAAAGGCTGCCCTCGAAAGAGGAACTTGGTAGGCAAGAGGTCCTCCTCATTCCCGGTATTGAAGGCTTGAGTTCAGTCTTTTTGACCCTTGCGCCAAAAATTAAAGCACCGGCTACATGTTTGCAAGGGTTAATCAGTAACTCTCAAAAGTCTATTCCTGAGTTAGCTGATGAGATGTTGAAGGTACGGATTAAATTTGCCTAATGTAAATAATTAAATCGAAGTTCAAGAAACTAGATGAGATTTATGCGAGTACTTGTTTTTATTTGTCATTTCAGCGGGTACTTGAGAGAAGTAAGAATCGACGTTTCTACTTTATAGTTGGATACTCGTACGGTGCTACGTTAGCAATTGAATTAATGAGAAGATTAGAATCACAAGGTTCTCAAGGACGATTGCTCCTTATTGACGGTGCACCAGAACATATCAAGACCATCCTCAAAGAACAATTCAAAGCTGATAACGTAGAAGAATTTCAAAATAATATTTTACTAAGCGTTCTAAACTTTATCTCACCTAGCTCTTCAGCAGAGGTAATTTGCGTAAACATACTAATTAATAAGAATATAAAGATAACCAGAATTGTAGGATTTAACCTCTGGAAGCATTATTTGTGGAAAATGAAAAAAAAACATAGCTTATTTCAACGCAGATAATTAACTTTGAAAATTGCAGCGGTAAAATTAAAAAAAAAAAGAAATCACAAGTTATATTAATTCAAAGTCGAATACCAAAAAAGGACGCTCCGTAACTTGACTATTTCAGTTTACGGGGGCGTTGGATCCTACATTTCTGGTTATATTCACATTTTGATATCCACAGTCTTCCCAAAGTTTGAGTCAAATTCTCTTAGTTATCTCCTTATAAGTGCAAAATATGTATTGAAGTTTTTTTTATTTAATTTTTTTTATTATTGTTCGTGCACTTAAGGTAATTTCTGAATAATTTTTACAATGTATTTAAATGTTTTTCAGTTCTAAAACAATTTATCTTATTTATTTTTAAATAAATTTTTAATAAAATTTATTTTCAGCTTATCGAAGATTTTAAAAAGTGCAGTGACTGGAAAAGCAAATTCCAAGCTGTGATTTCACGGATACCAACTCAAGATCTTAAAGGATTTGTGGAAGATCGAGAAGCTTTAATTACAGCTGTATACAACAGATTAACGGTTGTACAAAAATATGACTTTTCTAAATTACCTCCTATTAAAGCTCCGATAATTTTGCTCAAACCTACTGTAGCAAGTTGTCGTTCGGTTGCTGACGATTACGGCTTGTCCAAGGTAAAATTTAAATCTTTATAATGACTTCAAATTTAAAAATAGACAACTACTTTTCCTTGTTTGACCGATTAACCGATATACTTAATTTTTTAATCGTATAATTCAACGATAGTTACTAAAATAAAAACCTGCCTACAAATTTAAACATTAAAAATTCAATGTTTTTGTATTACAAATAATCGTTCACTATACAATTAATATTAATAAATAAATAAAATTAATGAATGAAATATAATATTTTAGATGACAAGCGATAAAGTGGAAGTCTTTAACGTGACAGGAAATCACCTCACAATGTTGGATGACGAGAAAGTGGCAGCATCAATTAATGGAGAAGCAATAGAAGATAAGGCATCTTTTAATCAGCATTTGATGGGGAAATGAAATAACAGATAGATTTTTTAATAATACTTTTTGTAGTTTTATTTAGTAAGTTACATAATTCATTATCAAATAAGTATATATTTGTCATTTGCTTTTACTTCGACTTTTGAATAAGTAAGAGCGCATAGATAAGAACTGTAGATAAATAAGACAAATTATTGACATTAAAATTTAATAAATAAAAATCATTGTTTTATTTCAATTTATTCTATTGCCATCTTTATCTCTGCTTAAAAAGTTTTCATTTTTTAAATTTTACGCGTTTTATATTTTAAGGATTAAAATCAACGTGTAAAAAGCGATAACTCTTTAATAACTCGGAAAATTTATAGCTTCACTATTAAAAAATACAATATAAATATTCCCCTTCAAAAGGCGATACCAAATGTTAATTCTCATCCGATTTTTTGGCGACATAATGATTTGAAGTTAAAACTACTTCGTGTCCTATCATGCAAAAAGGGGATGGGGGTGATAATAATGTAATAATATAATACCGAGTAAGCGAATATGGGTCGATTTCATTCGAAAAAAAGGGTTTGTTAAGGTTGTTATTCGATGTCTCAAGCTTGAGTTTGACATCCTTGCTTCACTTGGCATACGACAATGTAGGCAAAGAAGAGCTCTTTTATCAATTTGAGATTAGAATACCTCTGAAGCCTGATGTAATGGAGTGATTCGAAGCCCAGATCCAATTTCGAGGTCAAAATATTCCAAAAATGATCCGATCAATTTAAATTTAAAATAGCATATGTTTATACTCTGCTTTTATTGAGAGTGAATCTACATATTTATTCTCAAAAATTTTTAATTTTTATTTATATTATTTTAATAATTCGCGTTAAATTATAAGTAATAAATGCAAACTGTTTGTTCTAAATAGTGGTTCTAAATAATTTAATATTGTTTTAAGAATCATTTTGCAAATGATAAGAACGAGAGAAAATTTTTAAACATGTTATTAATAAATTTATTCAAATGTAGTACAATGCCAAGTAACATAATTTTGAGAAAAATTCATATATTCGTGACATAATTTTGATGAAAATTCATGTATTCGATGATGCGCTTCCATTGTTACAAAAAACACGACGTTTGTCACTTTAGCATTTGCGCAAGAGGACAGTTATCGTGATTATACAATTGTGGGGAAAGTGAAATTATAGTATTTAAAACCATACTTAATTTTTGAACGTCACAAATCAATTTGAAATTAAATTTTTTAAAGAAAGTATTTTTTTTAAAGAAAGTTCTATCTGCTTTTAAAAACTAATATATAAAAATAAATGAAAATTTCTGAAATGTATAATAATTTTGACTTGAATCTGTTGAAATATTTAATATGAAAAATGAATTCGAATTGATAAAGTTACGTAGTTAGTACAAATTTATGAGGAATGTGAGCGTTTTGTCTTTGATTTGCATGGCAGTGTAAGGAAATGAGTCATTCTAGGTCGAAAAGTTGCGTACTTAAAGTGCACTTTTGCCTTTTAGAACGTTACTAAATACGTTAATGCACTTTTGCATTCTATTCGCATCATAAACCAAGTAAGTAAATACAGAAGATTAATAAAAAAAATAAATATAAAAGAATAACAATATTACTTAAATAATTTATCCGTTTATGTATAAAATATACATACAGACAATTTTTCATTATTATTTTTTTAAATAAATGTTTAAGAAAAATTGATCAATGCTGCTGCGTAAAATTTACTGTAGGTAAAATAATTTTCTAGAATTTTAGTAAAAATGAACGAACGAATACAGCAAATTTTAGCATTGTAATTTTCAGCCTAACTCAAAACTGTCGTCGAATATAGAAGTAATTTTTCATAAAATGTTTTCCTCTGCGTTAAATTTACATAAAACAATAATTTATAAAGAATTACAAAGAATGATCTGATAAAACGACGAGTTGGTTGTAAATCGTAAAAATGTTAGAAAACTGGTAGCTTGAACGCATACGGATTCTATGTAGATCCGATGCGACATCCGGCAACCCTTGACACTGGCCGCACTCAACTCGGCCACAGAGTATTTATCATCGCATATTCATTAAAGAACGCCACGACCGGTATACGTTTTTTTTTTACGAAAAGAAAAAATGTCAAGATGGTCTGACGCGGCAGCAGGGCTGCCGGTTCAACGTACTCAATTTTTCTCTGGGGCAATTGTAATCATTCTAATATTTTTTCTCTCAACGTTTTTTCATAATCAATGACAAGTACTTAAATTAGTACTTATATTTTATTGATTATTTTTTTAACTAATTTGATAAAGGTATGTTAATAAAAAAAGTAAATATATAAAAATATTTACATTACTATTTATTTATTTTATTATGATTATATTTTTATACGGAATATTATATATTTAAGTTTTTGTATCCATTTTAACGCTTTATTAAAAGGAAAAACCTAAAAAATTATTAATTAATTTAATAAAAAAAGGCAATAAAGTACTTTATTTAAAATTTTACAGCATTTACATATCTTGTTTAATAATTTAACTAAACAATTTCTTTGCTTTGACTACATGAGTTCTTTCAACCAAAATTCTAAAATGTGGAATCTTTCATTAATCTAGTCAGAACATTTATAGTTGGACGTGTTGTTGTTCATACGCGTAAGAATCGTATACTAAAATATTGAGCACAATTTAGCATTGATAACATTTATACAGGGTGTAGCAAAAGTCCCGGAACGACTGGATAGCTCAAAAATTCAAGCTGAAGGAAAAATGTTTGACTTAGGGGCTTTAGGATTTTTCCCTGGCTATCTGATGGTGACCTTGATTTTGATCTTGACCATGACCTTAATGAATATTTTGAAGTCAACTTTGGTTTGTTAAATGGAAATACCTTCGTTTGGCCCCAGATTCTGAAAGAGTAAAAAATTTTACATTCAAACGTGTCATGTTGATGGTAAAGATTATCCATAAATAAAGGTATAAAGGTCATTTTTAAGATCAAAGTTGTACGCGAAAGATATGCCAGAATTAAAAAATCCGATACGATATGATCCGTTTGCTATTTTTCGCTTGCAACTTTGACGTCAAAAATGACCTTTATGGATGATCTTTACTATTAACATGGCAACGTGCCTGAATGTTAAATTTTCTCCTCTTTCAAGTTTCCATTTAATACATCAAAGTTGATCTCAAAATAAGCATCAAGGTCACGATTAAGGTCAAAACCAAAGTTACTATCGGGTAGTCAGAGAAAAAACCTAAAGCCCCTAAGTCAAACATTTTTGTTTGAATCAGGGGCCTTAAGTTTGAATTTTTCAAGTTATCTAACTGTTTCGGGACTTTCGGGCTAGCCTGCATACAATATGGATATTCGGGTTTGCTAAATTGTTTGCAATTTAAATGTGTATAACAAACCAATGTCTATTATTAATTAGAAAAAAGGTTCAAAACATAATAAATATATTTTTTATCAAACAATAGTTACAGCTAGCTTTGCTTACCATAAGTAAGACAAATAATTTAAATATACTGATTATCTTTAAAGCGAATTTTAAGTACATTAAATACTATTGTGTGCAAATGTGCGAAGCTGTCAAATTAAATAAGATATCTAAATTGAAAATAAATACCTTTATATTCTACGTAAATATAGTGGATAAAATTTAGAATTATTTATAAAATTAAAAACTTTTTTGTGGATTACAGTTTCGAGGATGAAAGCCATTATAATTGAAAATTAAAATTTATTACGAGATTTTAAAAATTAAAAAAAGTCACATAAATATACAATATTTATATACATTTTTAATTCCTCTTCAATTAATTATAATTACTCAGTTCGTAACTCAGCTACAATACCTAAGTGAACTATTGCACACACTACTGACGTTATTGATTTGCATTGACGATAGATTTAAATTTTTTTTGCAATACAATAACGAAACGATACATCACTCACGCTGTCGATGCTTTTGCTTTACATTTTCCATTGTTTCTTTAGAACAACGCGGGAGTAAATCGCGCGAATATTCGTTTTCAAAGAGTTAAGGACTAATCAGCTTATAGCATCAGGCGATGTCCACTTGAAATAACTAGAATCAGAGCACGTGAGGTTTGTATAACATATCAGCTCCTGCAACTCCTGCAACGTCCTTGACATTGCTCTATTTACTTAAATAAATTTTACGCAGAAGTAATTAAACATTTTTAAAGATTTTGAAGTGTTCTTTTTAAAAATGACTAGTAAAATAAATAATCCAATAATCAAAAATAATATTTATAATACTCAATAGAAAATTATCAGAAAAAATGAAAAAATTTGTTATTTAATTTATATCGAATAACGACACATGAAAGTGCATTAGAAAAACGACGGAAAAATTTTAAGGAAAAAACAGTGCGATTGTGAATATTAATATTCTATTTGATATGCAATTCGAAAATGGAAATTTTAAATAAGAATGAGACTAAAGTAGTCAAAATTGAACGAAATAGACTATACTAAACTACTTTTCAACTAACAAATCAAATAGTGTTGTCTTTTTAATTAGAAGGCTTTACAATTTATATTAGATGTAAATTGATTACTAACTATAGTCTATAAAACTCGTTAAAACATCAAATATAGATTAATTAAATTTTCCTATTCAATCGGAAACAATACAATTGGATTCAAACTAAGCAGTAGAGTAAACATTTTATTTTGCAGTTTTGTTTCGTGTATGCTATCCACGCATTATAAAGACGTCTGCTTTAAAAAGAACAAAATAAATAACTACAAGCAATCAAACTCGACAATGGAGTTAGTTACATAACGTAGGTTAACGAACTGAACCTTTCCATTAAAAATGCAGAATTAATGTTCGGTGCACGAGTGCTATACCTAATTTTCTAATTAAAAATCATTTCATTATTTTTAGTCAGCCGGCAACTAATTACTATTCATTAGAATCTTGCTCTGTAAATAATAATTTCGGTCTTACAGCTATTATTTTCCAATAGTTTTTTGCTACTACTGAAATCATGCAGCACATTAAATTTGTGCTCGATTACAAATCGTAGAATGAAATCAATAATATTTTTGCTATTAACAGCTTGTACTTGGCAATTCAATTACCATTAAATTCTCTAACTAAAATTGTTTTTCAACATTTTTTAATCGATAATTTTTGCAATACGCAAATTGAAAAGCTTCATACACTGGTAGAAAAATTAACATCTGCCGTTTCGCGAAAAAAAATAGCGAAACTTTTCTTATGCAGGACTTATGACTAGTTAATGTTCTTATTGTAGTTTTCGAAAAAGCTCGCCGCTACAATTCGACTGCATAATTAATCGTAGACCAAAGGTAAATGATTAAATTTGAAAATTTAATTTGCCGGGGTCGGGGGGAAGTCCCAGGTACTGTGGGAAAAACCGCTGTTATAAAACTCCCCTTGGCGCCGAACTTGGTTCAGTTGCGCGCTCGCGGTCCTCCACTGTCCCCGTAAGCCGCGAGAACGTGCCTCCTCCCACCTCGTGTCCCTTAGCCAGCGTTCGCTTCCTACCTTCTTTCGCCACGAGCCAACGTCGACGTCCCTTCGATTCGCTGAAGCTCAGAGAGGAGACTTTGCAGACCCGGTGTTTCATGTGGTGCGAACAGTGAAAGCGTTCCGTTTTTTTTTTTTTTTTTTTTTGTATCCGATTTTCGTCGAGGAGAGGATCGAGGCAGTGCGTTCGACTGAGAGTTTAGCGAGGATCGAAATTAGCCATGGCGTCGGCTGCTGACAGTGATAATGTGGTGCAGAAGCTGCCAAAACCAGCTCCGGGGGATGAGATCGTTATCAGTGGTATCGCCGGAAGGTTTCCGGATTCGAACGACATGAAACATTTCCAGGAAAATCTTATGAACAAAGTCGATCTTATATCTGGTGACGATCGGCGTTGGAAATTGGGTAAGTGCTTCTTTTATATATCGATTTTTGCTGGGAAGTAACACGATGTAATTGTTGTAAAAATCGTTAATTTTACAAATTACAGAAAATTTTTTAAAGTAATCAGTTTTAATCGATGAACAACGTAATCATACGAATTTGTCGACGTTGAAGTTTCAAAATAGAAATATTTAAAATTGAATGTAACGAAACTAATTATGCAATTATTAGCATTTTTTTAATTGACTGCATATTTATTATTGAATATTATTATATCAAAAAGAAAAATCTACAAGATTGGGTAGTTAAAAAAATTTTTATATCAAAATATTAATAAAATATTCTGTACAAATAATAATCCCTTTTAAAAAAGTGATGAGCGGCCATGTTGATGCATTTAAAGGCTTGATTTGATTGGTCAATATAGTTCGAATGTCAGAATTATGAATTCTTTGAATTTTTAAAACCGA